>SMDT01003115.1:0-284592 GCA_005392925.1 Aquilaria sinensis | reverse complement strand
CCTGGACACTGGAAGCGCAACTGCAAGCTCTATCTTGAAGAACTTGCTAAGGAAAAGGAAGTAAGACTTCCACTTCAGGTATTTTTGTTATAAAGGCTAACTTTTCTACTTCCTCATCTTGGGTATTGGATACTGGTTGTGGATCTCACATTTGTGCAAATGTGCAGGATCTAAGTAGAAGTAGAAGATTGGCCCGAGGTGAAGTGGACCTACGTGTTGGAAATGGAGCAAGGGTTGCTGCCTTAGCCGTAGGGACTTATGTTCTCACTTTACCTAGTGGATTAGTTTTAGAATTAGACAACTGCTATTTTGTGCCTACTTTTAGTAGAAATTTGATTTCTGTTTCTTGTTTGGACAAGAAAGGTTTTTCATTTATAATAAAGGACAAATGTTGTTCTATTTATTTGAATGAAATCTTTTATGGTAGTGCTCAACTTAGCAATGGGTTGTATGTTCTAGACCTCGAAGATCCAATCTATAATGTGAATACCAAGAAGGTCAGATTAAATGATTCGAACCCGACCTATCTCTGGCACTGTCGCTTGGGCCATATAAATGAGACCCGCATATCCAAGCTCCATAAGGATGGACTCTTGGACTCATTTGATTTTGAATCATATGAGACATGTGAGTCATGTTTGTTGGGCAAGATGACCAAAGCCCCATTCACAGGGCAAAGTGAAAGGGCTAATGACTTACTAGGACTCATACATAGTGATGTATGTGGCCCTATGTCAACACAAGCTAGAGGAGGTTTCCAATACTTCATTACTTTCACTGATGACTTCAGCAGATATGGCTATGTGTATCTCATGAGACACAAGTCAGAATCCTTTGAAAATTTCAAAGAATTCAAGAATGAAGTAGAGAATCAACTCGGGAAAAGTATTAAAGTGCTTCAATCAGATCGAGGTGGAGAGTACTTGGACTGAGAATTCCTTGACTATCTGAAGGAGTGTGGTATAGTATCACAACTCACTCCACCAGGTACACCTCAATGGAATGGTGTATCTGAAAGGAGAAATCGAACTCTGTTAGACATGGTTCGCTCTATGATGAGTCAAGCTGACCTTCCAAACTCCTTTTGGGGACATGCTCTAGAGACAGCCGCTTTTACACTAAACCGAGTTCCATCTAAATCGGTTCAAAAGACACCATATGAGATATGGAGTGGGAGGCATCCCAATTTGTCTTTTATGAAGATTTGGGGCTGTGACGCTTATGTGAAACGTCAATCCTCTGACAAACTAGGGCCCAAATCTCAAAAATGCCTTTTTGTTGGGTATCCCAAAGAAACAAAGGGTTACTATTTCTACAATCCTTCTGAGCAAAAAGTGTTTGTTGCTCGAACTGGTGTCTTTTTGGAGAAAGAGTTTATCTCTAAAGAAACTAGTGGGAGGAAAGTAGAACTTGAAGAAATTCAAGAACAACAAGGAGACATCGAACCTGAAATGGAACCTGAACAGACACCGCAAGATGTTGTGGTTCAAGAGTCTATTCCTGTAGCACAGAGCCCACGTAGGTCTGGTAGGATTCGGCGTGAGCCCGAGAGATATGGATTTCTTGTGACTAACACCAGTGATGTGATGCTCATGGATCAGGATGAGCCCACAACCTACCAACAAGCTATGTCAGGGCCTGACTCTGAGAAGTGGCTAGTGGCCATGAAATCCGAGATGGAATCCCTGTATGAAAACCAAGTATGGACTTTGGTTGACCCACCTGAAGGGGTAAAACCAATAGGGTGCAAATGGGTTTTCAAGAAGAAAACTGACATGGATGGTAATGTGATTACCGTTAAGGAACGATTGGTTGCAAAAGGTTTCAAGCAAATTCATGGTATTGACTATGATGAAACTTTTTCACCAGTTGCTATGCTTAAATCCATCTGAATTTTGTTTGCTATTGCTGCACACTATGATTATGAGATATGGCAAATGGATGTCAAAACTGCATTCCTAAATGGAAAGCTACTTGAGGATGTGTACATGACACAACCTGAGGGTTTTGTCACTCCTGAGAATGCCAATAAAGTGTGCAAGTTGCAAAGGTCCATTTATGGACTGAAGCAAGCTTCTCGAAGTTGGAATCTTCATTTTGATGATGCAATCAAAGAGTTTGGTTTTATCAAAAATGAAGATGAACCTTGTGTCTACAAGAAGGTTAGTGGGAGCGCTATTGTCTTCTTGGTGTTGTATGTAGATGACATACTACTCATCGGGAATGACATTCCTGAGCTACAGTCTGTGAAGACTTGGCTAGGGAAATGTTTCTCTATGAAGGACTTGGGTGAAGCAGCCTATGTGTTAGGCATCAGGATCTATAGAGATAGATCTAGAAAGCTTCTTGGCCTAAGTCAAAGTACATATATTGACAAGGTGCTAAAGAGGTTTAGCATGCAAGATTCCAAGAAAGGATTCTTGCCCATGTCACATGGTATCGCTCTTTCTAGATCTCAGTGTCCGAGTACAACTTAGGAGAGAGAGCGCATGAGTAAGATTCCATATGCCTCAGCAATTGGGTCTATCATGTATGCCATGATATGTACTCGTCCCGATGTCTCATATGCTTTGAGCATGACAAGTAGGTACCAATCGAACCCCGGTGAGAGTCATTGGACAGCTGTTAAGAACATCCTTAAGTACTTACGAAGGACTAAGGATGCATTCTTGGTCTTTGGAGGTGAAGATGAGCTCGTTGTAAGGGGTTACACCGATGCAAGCTTCCAATCTGATAAGGATGATTTTAGATCGCAATCTGGTTATGTGTTTTGTATTGGTGGTGGTGCTGTGAGCTGGAAGAGTTCAAAGCAAGAGACAGTAGCTGACTCTACAACAGAATCTGAGTACATTGCCGCCTCTGATGCTGCGAAGGAGGCAGTTTGGATCAAGAAGTTCATCACTGAACTTGGAGTGGTTCCAAGCATTGCCGACCCGATAGAGCTCTATTGTGACAACAATGGAGCAATCGCACAGGCTAAGGAACCTCGATCTCACCAGCGATCCAAACACATACTCCGACGCTATCATCTCATCAGGGAGATCATCGAGAGGGGTGATGTAAGGATATGCAGGACTTCGACAGACAGCAACATTGCTGATCCACTGACAAAGCCCCTTACGCAGCAAAAGCATGATAGCCATTCTAGGTCCATCGGTATTAGATACATGGATGATTGGCTTTTAGTGCAAGTGGGAGATTGTTAGTGTTGTGCCCAAAAGGCCAATCATGAGATGATTGTATTTTTTGCACATTGAGTCATGATATTTTATTAAGGCATTAATCCAGCAATTATGTTTGTTGTTTTGTTTCTACGTAACTTAACAAACATAATTGTAACCCTAGAATAATGATATTCTTAAACGTCCCTGGTCTAGTATTATTGTGGAGTGGGTTGCAATAATACATAACGACTAGCATATGTGGAGACTAATATGAGATATGTAGTCTACATATGGGTACAAGTTGGAGAACTTGTGTACTGGACCGACCCACCATGAGAACACTACATGGATCGTTATATGAGTGTCATAAGTGATTCTCATAGTGATCATGGTATATGTAGTCCTTCGACCTAAGATCATCAAGGTTCTCTACATGTGAGTCACATACTTTGATACTTTCCTTTGTTGCTCGTAACTGAGTGAACTTGAAGGAGGTCATTGGGTATGTCACATATCATGCGGAGGGATTTGTATGATCAAGATGGGATTTGTCCCTCCTATGTAACGGGAGTGATATCTTCGGGCCCCTTGATAGAGTGAGACTTAGAAAATGCATGGCCATGCTCGGATGAGTTGATATACGATATCAATGTCATCAGTTTAAGTTGGTCTACTCGGTAATCAAGAAACCAAAGATTGGGCTATACGAGAGTGACACATTCCATGTCTCGTGCTTAGTCTTGATATCTTGGACAAAGGGACAATGGCATATATCGGTGATGATCATAAAGGTTTAGTCGAATCATCGACAATCTTGTCACTTGGGTAGCAATGATGTGTTGCTAGACACCGCTCATTGCTTATGATCATAAATGTGATTTATGATCATTGCCAACGTGGTAAGAGCCTATTGGGTCGCACACATAGAGCTATTTGGATCATTAGAGTGCATGGGCTAATTATTTGGGTTATGGTTTCACTTTAATTTCGTATTAATAATGGGCCCAAGAGTTGAGCCATTATTAAGCCCGAAATTAAATCCTAATTGGATTAGGGCTTTGAAACCCATTAGGCCTGGAAGTTGAGTCTCACTATAAATACAACTTTTAAGTGAGAAATTCGCAGGTCTCCTTGCCCTAGCCTCCCAAAAGGACAGCCGCACTCTTCTCTTGCAATTCCTTGGAGGACGCAAGCTAGCACTGCGAGCGCAAGAGAAACGCATCTGCCGGGACGTGGTGGAAGCATGGTGATCCCGAGAGGCTCGTGTGGATACCATAGAGAGCTTGAACACGTCAACTATTCAGGTTTTGTGATTCGACTCTACAGTTGAGTGAGAGATCTCAATCGAAAATTAGGTATGAAAATTTTCGAACACCCGGTTTACCCCGTTTCACTTGGATCCTGGAGGGTTTCGGTTAAATTTCGCTGTGCTGTTTGGCTCCCGAAACCCAACAACCAGATCTAAGAACATTCCTAGACTTTTCACAATATGAACTTTCATATTGCTTCCAATCCTAAGAAGAAAAACCTTTTTCTTCTTTGTGAGGTTAAGGAACCTTCCTTAGTACCTCTGTCTGTATAGAAACTTTTCTATAGAAGAGAGAAACTCTTCTCTCATTTTTTAACTTTTGGCAGAGAACTCTCTCTCACCATGGTCTAAGAGACAGAGAACCTTCTCTTTATCACTTCTTGTTGCTTCTGAGGTAGGGCATGCCACCCCAAAAATCGTTTGAGGTAGAGCATTCCGATTCTTTACCATCTTGAAATTCTTTTGAGATAGAGCACCCTGACTTTTTACCACCTTGGAAAATGCTTGAGGTAGAGCACCTGACTTTTTACTACCCTTGATTTATCCCATACTATGAGAAAAAGAATTACTTTTTTTTTTGAAACTTGGTTTATCCTTGTTTCAGATGTAATGAGGTAGAGAAACCTTCCTCGTTTAAAACCTCTGTTTGACTTGAATTACGAGAAAGAGATTTACTTTCTCTTTGGAGCCCTGGTTTAGCTTTGGTATTGAGATATAGGAACCCTCATTGTTATCTCAATCAAACTTAGAATAATTTCTTCAAAAGTGTGAATTTTCATAATAGGTAAGTGCAAAAACTGAAGATTCTTGAAAATGAGAAATTTCACAAAATGGGTGAATTTCAAAAAGCTAGAGATTCCACGAAATAAGTGAATCGTGAAAGTGAGAAATTTCACAAAATGGCAATAAAACTGACAAATTATGCAAGCGAATGGATGTTTGGAATCAATATTCAGGTTTCATCTAATATTTTCTTTAGAAAATATAGATTCTCTTATGAGATATGTCATCCAAATAGGGTTAAAGCTTAGCTACCCCAAAATGTTATGACTAGCATACCTAGTAGGATGCGTCTCAAGAGTAGAATTACTCCTTACCCCGCCATCCTAAACTAAGGGCTTTGTCCAATGGTTTTAATATCAGCATGAAGAAAACTATCCTAAAAAATGAAGAAGAAAGAAGAAATTCCCTAAATTGAAAAAAAAACTGAAAAGGAAAAAATTGCTGATAATAAAACTAAAGGACAAGATAAACAAATCCACAAGTCCGATTGCTCTTTTCCACAGTGCTTCATCATAAAACTAAAACAACAAGCAAGGTAATTGACATTTATGGGATGGAACTGATCGGGAAAGACTGTCTTGTCTAGTATATCTGAATCACTACTGGATTTGGTTTAGGAACAAAAGCTTACATTTTGTCTAGCAATTCTTCAACAGTTGATGCGGATATTAGGATTCGTCATGCCGCCTCTGAGATAAATTTCTTCTGCATAGTGTGATCCATACAAGATATCAGACCAGCAAAGAAATTGTTAACATTTAATAGCCCAATGGGTTTCTTGTGCAAATTAAGTTGGGCCATGGAAGTAATTTGAAAAATTTCTCCCAATATGCCAAAACTTCCTGGTAGAGCAATAAAAGCATCAGAATTACAAAGCATTTGTAACAAACGCTCTTGCAAATTTTTAACCACTAATTCTTCTCTAATTGTGCCCCCAGAAATCAATTTCAAAGGTGCAGGGATAATACCCAAAACTTGGCTTCCTCATAGAGATGCTGCTGATGCTACACCTCTCATTAATCCGACACTACCTCCCCCGTAAACTAAATGTATTTTTTGCTCAGCTAGTACTCTACCCAAATGGTTGGCTGCCCTAAAAAACTCTTGATCTTTTCCAGGAAAAGCTCCACAAAATACACAAATACTTCAGGATTTACGAGTTGAGGTTCTCTCCATTCCTATCCTTAACCTTGTGAGAAATGAAAAGAAGGGCATGCATTTATAGAGATGAAAAGATAATGCAATAATTACACTTACAGGAGTAGGTAGATTATTCTTAGAAGAAAGGAAAATTTTCAAAAGAAAAATTTTCAAAGATGACAGCATGCATGTACAGTAGTTGTGACTGTGGCTCACATCTTCCACTGGTTTTACGTCCAGTAACGGCTTCAACGCCTTCTATGAGTCGGGGATTTGCTTCCTATCCAGTTTTCTTATAAACTGGCAAACAGGGTCATTTAAAGTCAGATTCCCAAGACTGTAACGGTCTCGTTCTTTATGGAAAGTCCTCCATAAACCAATAATTTCACGTTGCACTATTCCACAAGAATGCGTTTCAAGAGTCAATCGGATATCATCCAAAGATTCCTTACGCAGGCCATTCTTAATGAATTTTCTTTTATCTTCACGATTTTTGGAGATCATCCCTAAAGAACGACATTTAGTATCACAATTCCATCGTCCACATTTGTGACAGACGCCTAGCCTCTTTGCTCTTCATTTTTTGGCATAAGCGCTTTTACCTAAGCCAGGCATGCGGGGCATAAATGCATCTGAAACTTCACCAGCCAAACGGACCTTAGCTTCAATTAACCACCGCACATTATCAGGAATGCCTTTGTGCATAAAAACTCTGATTCTTTCACATTTAGCTTGGTAAATCATTTTAAGAACATTTATTGGGAGGGAAGGAAAGTATTTTCGCAAGGCAGAAAGAATAGAATCCATTTATGAGAGAAAAAATAATTGAGAGAAGAGAGGAAGAAATTAGTTATTATAGGAAATTGAGATAACCGACTTGAGAGTCATGGAGTACCGTATCCGTTACTTAACCGGAAAGAAAAAAAAAGCACGCATTTATAGCGATGAAAGGATAATGTATTGATTACGTTTACAGGAGTAAGTAGATTATTGTTAAAAGAAAAATCAAATTTTCAAATATGGCAACTTGTATGTACAGTAATTGTGACTGTGGCTCACATCTTCCACTGGTTTTACGTTCAGCAACGGCTTCAACGCCTTCTATGAGTCGGGGATTTGCTTCCCATCCAATTTTCTTACAAACTGGCAAACAGGGTCTTTTAAAGTCAGATTCCCAAAACTATAACGCTCTCGTTCTTCGTGAAAAATACTCCATAAACCGAGAAGTTCGTGTTGCACTAATCCACAAGAATGCGTCTCAAGAGTCAATTGGATATCATTCAAAGAATCCTTACTCAGGCCATTCTTGATGAATTGTATTTTATCTTCTCGATTATCAGAGATTATTCCTAAAGAACGACATCTAGTATCACAAGTCCATCGACCACATTTGTGACAGACTTGTAACCTTTTCGCTATTCGCTTTTTGGCATAAGAGCTTTTGCCTAAGCCAGGCATGTGAGACACAAATGCATCTGGGATTTCACCTTCCAAACGGACCTTAGCTTCAATTAGCCAACGCACATCTTCAGGGATTTCTTTGTGCATCAAAACTCTTAATCGTTCACATCGAACTTGGTAAATCCTTTTAAGAACATTCATTGGGAGGGAAAGAAAGTATTTTCGTAAGGCAGAGAGAGTAGAATCCATTTTTTTAGAAGGAATTAAAAGAAAGGAGGCAGAAAGAAATCAGTTGTTATGGGAAACTGAGACAACCGACTTGAGAGCCATGGAGTACCATATCCGCCACGTAACCGGAAAAATGGGTCCTACTTTTTGATAATTTTCAAAGGCTTTGCATGTGCGTCTTTAAATAAAGAGGGCCAGAAAAATTCAGACTGTAAAAATCTTTTCAACTTTTTTCTTTGACCCAAAAAAAATGCCCTTTGTATTTTTAAAAAATGAGAAAATTCAATGACACTTTTTTTCCCTCATTCTCAGGTATGCATTTTGTAAATATCTAGACATGATAGTATTTGGAAAGATAAGGATTAACCCAGCAAATTTTTTTTTCTTACATCGTGTAGATGTTTCTTATCTTTGATACTCCATTGAGCTGACATCCATCCCGTCATTATGGGTGCAGCGTCAATTATTAAATCCATTACCAGCTTTTGACAAATTGTCAACGACAATATTTTCGATGTCTACCTTATCCTTAACCATAATGTTGAATCCTTGACATAATTTGATCCAGCGTATCAACTGTGCATCAAGTGATAGACTGGAATGGGTTGATGAAGCTGAAGTCTCGGCTTGTACTTGTCAATGTTGTAATCATGCCACGGATATGTCTTCCGTTTGATCCCTGTTATGCAAAAGCTATGCATGCATAATGTGAAATGCATGAATGTAGTGCATGTGTAACTGATGGCTCTCTTTTGTTTTCATTCTTTATTTATCTCAATTTCTTTGTGTCTATGTTTTGCTATGTTGCCTGTTTGATTGCATGGATCTAGTTCTTCTTGTCTTTGTTTTGCTGGGTCCTTCTTGTGATTGCCTTCTCGGACTATTATTGAATCTCTTTATGCTTCTCAACTCTTGTCCATTGCCTAAAAAACTTAAATTTTTTTTCGAAAGCCCCTCAAAGAAATTTTCTTGACTTGTTCTTGAATTTTGTGTCTCAACTTCCTTAACGTTTGCCCGCCTCATACTTTATGTCTCTTTGGATACTCGTCCCTGTTGTTGGGTTTACAAAACCTTCGTGAGTATGCTTCCTTCTTGTTGATATAATCATGTTCCTATTTTCAATTGTAAGACTTTTGAAGCGATCATCCAGACAACCACCAAGGCAATCACCCGAAGATTTGTTACTCCTTTTTCCCTGTTAGCAAATGTTTTGTACCGTTCGCAAAGCAGGACCTCGATCTTACCTGTTTTAATTCATAAAGCTTATCAAAGTAATTTACGGTCTTTGCTTTTTTTGAGTTTTAATTATTACTACCCTTTCTACAAAGTCACAATTTATTGCACACTAGAGGCCAGCAAGAATGTAAGATTTGAAGAAAAATGAGCTAGAGAGAATTGGCTTTTCATTTATGAGTAAGGGAATATAAAAGTTGAATGTGAGATTTGAAGAAAAAGAGCTAGAGAGAATTGGCTTTTCATTTATGAGTAAGGGAATATAAAAGTCTTGGGTATAGATGAAGAACAATGAAGGTCTGAGAGAAGAACGCTCACTTTGACAACTTTGATCGAACAAGCTCTAGCAACCTTGTATCCACTTCTTTACTTTTGTCCGAAAACTTCATCATTATGCAAAGTACTTTTTCACTGAATCTGAATTTACTGGTTTTGGTAGCTCTCGTCCATCCATTTCTGTCAGAATTAGGGCCTCTCATGAAAAGGCTTTCTTCACCACATATGGTCCATCATAATTTGGTGTCCATTTCCCTCTAAAATCATGCTAAACGGGTAGAATTTTCTTGAGCACTATGTCACCTTTATGAAACTGTCGTGGGCGAACCTTCTTATTGTAAGCGCAGATCATCCTCCTTTGATAAAGTTGTCCATGGCAGAGGGCAATCATTCTCCTCTCATCGATTAGGTTCAATTGCTCATATCTGGCCCTGACCCATTCCGCTTCTTCTAATTGGGTATCCATTAATACCCTCAACGAAGGAATCTCAACTTCAATGGGTAATACGGCCTCTATACCATATACCAGAGAAAAAGGTGTTGCTTCAGTAGAAGTATGGATAGAAGTTCTGTAAGCATGTAGTGCGAAAGGTAACATCTCATGCTAGTCCTTGTAAGTGACAATCATCTTTTCAATAATCCTCTTGATATTTTTATTGGCCGCCTCCACTGCACCATTCATCATTGGTCGATAAGGTGCTGAATTGTGATGCTTGATCTTGAACTGTTGGCACAAAGTTTGCATAATTTCATTATTCAAGTTTGTGGCATTGTCTGAGACGATATGTTCCGGTAACCCATATCGACAAATAAGCTCTCTCTTGATAAACCTACATACCACCTTTTGGGTCATGCTTGAATAAGATACAGCCTCTACCCATTTAGTGAAGTACTCAATTGCTACTAGAATGAATTTGTGACCATTGAAAGCCTTGGGGGTAATTGCTCCAATGACATCTATCCCCCACATAGTGAAAGGCCAAGGTATTGCTGTCACATTAAGAGGAGCAGGTGGAACCTGGATCTTGTTGGCATATATTTGGCACTTATGACATTTTCTTACGTGATTGATGCAGTCATTTTGTAATGTGAGCCAATAGTAGCCCGCCCTCATTATTTGTCTCGCCGTGGTATGACCACTAGTGTGTGCTCCACACATTCCAGCATAAACTTCTTCCATGATCTTTCGTGCTTCATGAGCATCTACACAGCGAAGTTGCATCGAATCTATCGAATCTAGGGTTTTCTTATAAAGTATGTCTATGTTCAAAAGGAAACCCATTGACAACCTTCATAAAAACTTCTTGTCATTTTTCGATACTTCTGGTGAATATATTCATTCTTGGAGGTATTTCTTGATATCATGATACTATGGTTTCCTGTCCAATTCTTCCTCCACACTCATGCAATAAGCTGGGGAATCTAGTACTTTCATTTCAAAAATAGGAGTATGCTCAGGGTCGCTTATCTTGTACATGGCAGCTAAAGTAGCTAAGGCATTTGGAATTTGATTATCTTCCCTTGGAAGATGATGGAAGCTTACACTCTTGAATTATCCTGCCAAGTCTAGTATGAGTCTTTGGTAAGGGATCAATTTTGAATCCCTTGTCTCCCAATCTCCATTTGTTTGATATATGACCAATGCAGAATCCCCATAAACTCGGAGATTTTGTACTTTCAGTCTTAGTGCCATTTGGAGTCCCATAGCACATGCCTCATATTCTACTATATTGTTGGTACAAGGAAATGTGATTTTTGCTGTGAGGGGGAACTATTCTCCACTTGGAGAGATTAGTATAGCTCCAATCCCTTGTCCCAAAGTATTAGATGCTCCACCGAACGCCATTTTCCATGTTTCATCTTCTTCAGAGACTTCATGTTCTATCATCATTATATCTCCATCAGAAAAGTCCATCTTCATTGGCTTATAATCGTCCAACGCTCTATCGGCTAAATATTCAGTAATTGCACTCCCTTTTATGGCCTTTTGAGTGACATACTGTATGTCGTACTCAGATAACAATATTTGCCACTTTGCGATCCTTCCTGATAAAGCGGGTTTCTCAAAAATGTACTTGATGGGATCAGTCTTGGAGATCAGCAATGTGATATTGTTGAGCATATAGTGTCGTAGTCAGCTTGCTACCCATGCAAGGGCACAATAAGACTTTTCTACTACTGAGTATTTCACCTCATATGTGATAAGCTTCTTGCTCAAGTAGTAAATTGCATGCTCTTTCTTGCCTGTCTTATCGCGTTGACCCAATATGGATCCTAATGAAGAATCCTATACTGATAAGTACAAAATCAACGGTTCTCCAGATCGGGGTGGTACCAAGACTGGTGGATTTGATAGGTATTGCTTGATTTTCTCAAATGCCTCTTGGCATTCGTGATTCCACTCAATCGGATTGTTCTTCTTTAGTGATTTGAAAAGAGGTTCACACTTGGACGTCAATTGTGATATGAATCTCGCTATGAAGTTCATTATGCCCAAAAAACTTCTTACTTCTTTTGGAGTCTTCGAAGGTTGCATTTCTTGTATTGCCTTGACTTTACTTGGGTCAACTTGAATCCCATCTTTGCTTACCATGAAACCCAATAACTTGCCTGAAGAAGCTCCAAAAGTACATTTGGTAGGATTCAATTTTAGTTGATACTTGTGAAGTCTATTGAATAGTTTTCTCAATACATGTAGATGCCCCCTAGCAGTGAAAGATTTGGCAATCATGTCATCTACATACACTTCAATTTCCTTATGCATCATGTCATGAAATAAGGCGACCATGGCTCTTTGATAAGTAGCACTAGCATTTTTCAACCCAAAAGGCATCACCTTATAGTAGAAGGTACCCCAAAGGGTAACAAAAGCAGTTTTTATCATATCATCTGGATCGAGTTTGATTTGATTGTACCCAGAAAAGCCATCCATGAAAGAAAAGTAGGAGTTTCCTGCGGTATTATCCACCAACGTATCAATGTGAGGAAGTGGGAAGTTATCTTTAGGGCTGGCCTCATTCAAGGGCCGGTAGTCCTGACAAACTCTTAGCTTCCCACTCTCTTTCTTTTCAACTGGAACTATGTTGACAACCCATTCTGTATATTCAGCGACTCCAAGGAATCCCGCATCCCATAGCTTTCGAATCTCATCTTTTACTCTCAAGATCAGGTCCGGCTTTAATCTTCGTAGCTTCTGTCTGACGGGCTTCGCCCCAGGCTTCAATGGTATTTTGTGTAGCACTATGTCCGAGCTTAAGCCGGGCATATCTTGGTATGACCAAGCAAATACATCTACATATTCTCTCAATAAGTGTATTAGTTCTTCTTTCTCTTCAGGAGGAAATAGAGTGCCAATCTTAACTTCTTTTACATCCTGATTGTCTCCCAAGTTGAATGTCTCAGTTGGTTCCTGACTTGTTGCTCTTTCTTTTTCATCCTGCTCGATCATTTTTAATAACTCAGGAGATATTTGAAGATCTTCGTCATCCGAGTCAGCAGTGTTTACAGGATTATCAAAGTTCATTCTTTCATTGTCATCAAAGAGAGTTTCAGGTCTGCATTAGCCAGAGAGAAAAGAGAGAAGAGAAAATGGCGAGAATGAGATGAATGCAAATTGGTGCTTTATTTATAATGTGCATAAATCACAACTTTATTGGAATGAAAAGCAATAACTAAAAGGTTCACTTAAGCAAAGACTACACCCTATTGATTGAACCTTTCTTTAGGAGGTTTTTACTATTAGATTACTTTGAAAAGCTCTCGATTACAACAGGCAGTTCTATCGCCTCCCAATTGTTCAGCACATCCCGTGGGCTACAGGGTTGAACGAGCTCCTCATTTTCAGGTGAATCACTGATTATTGCCTGAATCGAAAGATATTCAAAAGATTTGTCGATGCTGATGGTCAGCGCGCCTTCATTGTCATTTTTCGGAATCAAGCCACCACTCACGAATGTTTCAGTGATGTCAGGGATATCCAGATTTCTTCCCTCTAGGGGATGCCCTTTTAGTCGTGCAATCCTCTTTTCTCTCTTTTCAGCTATCGTCTTCATTTTATCTTGCCTTGTCGGTGTGAAACCTAGGCCGTATTTCCCTTCATTTGCAGAGATTTTCAATGGCTCTGAGATCCCTTGCAAACCTTGTCCCAGACCTAACCCCGGTGAGTATCCTCCTTTCATCATGAGTTTTGCGACCATGCGACTCATTTTGGAGATGCTAGGCATGGGTTCTTCTCCATATTCACCGATATAGGTAGCATTAACAATTTCAAAAGACCTGAAAGGAGCAATCAGGCACATCTTCATTGACCTCGACATACTGAGCATCCGCAGGTCTAGATAGCAGAATGTCCTCTTCAGCAAAGACTGTTATTAATTTTCCTTCAATGATGAATTTCAGTTTTTGATGTAATGAAGAGGGAATTGCCCCGGCCATATGGATCCATGGTCTTCCCAACAGACAACTATAAGAAGGCTTAATGTCCATAACTTGGAATGTGATATGGAAGACACAAGGGCCGATCTCTATCGGCAGCTCTATCTTTCCAATAACGTCTCTCCTCGTCCCATCAAATGCTCGAACGATAATGTGACTGTTGTTGAGGTATGATGGGTCTATACCGAGCTTATGTAAGGTTTTAAGTGGCATTACATTTAGAGCTGACCCATTGTCTATAAGGACTCTAGCCATAATTCGATCTTTATATTTAGTCAAAATATGTAGAGCCTTAGAGTAACCTATTCCTTCTGCTGATATCTCATCATCAGTGAATGTGATGAGATTCTGTGCTGTGATGTTGTTGACGATGAGATCAAAATTATTCACAGAGATATCTTGCTCAACATAAGCCTTGTTCAAAACTTTAAGGAGGGTTTCTCGATGAGCGTTAGAACTTAAGAGTAGTGAGAGTATGGAAATCTTTGCTGGCAAACGGTTTAACTGCTGCACGATACTATACTCACTTTGCTTTATGAGTTTGAGAAACTCGCCAGCTTGTTCATCTGTTACCACTCGAGGCACCCCTTGCTCTTCTAATGTATTTGTGCTAATAGGCCCGTTCGTTGGGTCTGTGATATTCTTGCCTTGTTGGAGCTTGTCCATCTACTCCGGCAAGTAACATCGACCACTTCTAGTCATGCCCACAACCTCTAACAGAGTCGATGTAATGTTGGAGGTATAATCATACTTCCATGGAACAGCCTTATCCGATTTGTAGGGGAATGGAGTTGGGAGTTAGATCCTTAAAGGCTTGACAGTAGGTTTTGAAATTGGTATGACTAGTGGTCTTGGCATAGCATTGACTTCTCGTTCTTTAATGATTACATTTGCATCAACATCTTTATTTGACATAAAAATGCTGAGTTGGGATGAGTCTATGAGTCTCTGTAGATTCTCACGGAATTCTGAGCATTCCTGGATGGAATGACCCTTACTGTCATGAAAATCACACAGCTCTCCATCTTTGATTTCTTTATGCCCAAAAGAAGGCTTTCTAATGATGACTCCTTCTTTCACAAGCCATGAGTATACATGCTTAAGAGGGGTTGTAATGTCATTGACTGACTTCTTTATCAGTCGGTGTTCCTCTATCATATTAACTGGTCCAGTTTGATGAGGCGGCAATGGGTTGTGAGTGACGCTCGGTTCATCGGAAAAGTCCAACCACTTTGACTCGATTAATTGTTGGACTATGCGTTTCAAACCTACGCAATTTTCTAGACCATGGCCCACAACACCATCATGATATGGGCAAGTTACGTTGGGGTCGTACCACCTTGGATATGGGGGTTCCATTGGCTTTGTAGGAATTGGGCGGATAAGTTGACTTTCAATGAGCTTTGGATATAACTCAGTGTAAGTCATAGGAATTGGCGCAAATATTTCTCTTTGTCTTTGTGCGGGCACTGGAGGGGTTGGAACAGGTGGCCGTAATTGATTAGGCCTATTGGGAGGATAATTATTAGGCCTATTGGTAGGATAAGATAGGCGAGGCGCAGTAGCCAAAGTACCTACGAGGGGAATCCCTCTTCCGCGTCCTACTTGTTGTACCTCCTCATCCTTTCTTCTTGGTGGTCCTCCTCTTTTCATGGCATCATTAAAGGATTCAGTGATCTTCCCAATCCTAATCCCATGCTCAATTCGTTCTCCAGACATGACAATGTCTGAGAAATTGGTTGCTGAATTGCCAATAAGTTTGTCATAGTATGGGTACTTTAGTGTCTAGACAAATAAAGTTACCATTTCTCTTTCCATCATGGGTGGCTGAACTTGTCCGGCTAAGTCCCTCCATCTTTGAGCGTACTCCTTGAAGGTTTCTTGCTTTTTCTTTTCCATATTCTGGAGAGTTTGGTGATCTGGGGCCAAGTCCATGACATGTTTGTAGTTGTTAATGAAAGCCTGAGCGAGGTCATTCCATGTTTTAATGTTTCTTGGACCTTGACTTAGATACCACTGTAGTGCTGATTTTGTAAGACTTTCTTGAAAAAGTGTTATCCACACCTTCTCATCTTTTGTGAGTGGTTGTATTTTTCTTAGAAACAGTGTAATGTGAGTGATGGGGCAACTTGTTCCATCATATTTCACAAAGTCTGGCACCTTAAAGTCCGAGGGAATCACAACGTCTGGCACCAAGCAAAGATCGTCCACCGAGAGAGATCCAAATACAGTGCCTCCTTCAATGGCCTGAAGCCTCTTCTCTATTGTCTCGAGCTTTTGAGATTCTCCTTCTTCCTTCGACAGTGTCTTCTTTTCTTCATAGGCAGTATTATGTCTCAGGTGAATGCTATCGGACGGACCTGAATCCTGAACAAGATTCTCATGAATTGAGATCCGTTGCGGGGTGAATCCCGGGGGATAAGTGGGATCTTGTGGCTCTTTAATGGGGATTTGGGTTGCTTTTCCCTTGATTAGCTCCATTAATTATCTCATATTCTCAGCCATGCTCTCTATCTTAGACTCAATATCAGTGAGACGTCCTTCCATTTGCTCTGCCATAAGTCTTGTTTGAAGCCGAGTTGAATATCAATGTTGAGTGCCAATTTTTGCTTTACGTTTTTTTTGAAAAAAAGTGGAATTCATTAGACCTTGAATTATTAATTTAATGCATCCATGCATGAATGTTGTAGGTACTCGGTGAAAGAAGGACTACAATGAAAATTCTTGATTACTATCTCAAGACAATTTTTTAAACTACTTTTATTAAATAGGGTTTCTTAAAAGAAACGGCCCAAGGTACAACATTGCTTCCTCGCCTTGGTGATAAACTCCATCATTTTTTGAATGGTTGATGATGAGGTAGGCCAACTCAGTATCTCCAATTCTTTGGCTTCTTCACTCATTTGTTAAGCTTGATGTGTGGCTTTTCTAACTTCAGCCAGGAATACCTCCACTTGATGCTGAGAAAGCCTGTATTAATCTTCCCAATATCTTGCTTTCATCTTTCTTTGATTAGTTTCTTCAACTAATTAAGAGATAACTTATTTTTTATATTCGACCTTTTCTTCCAGGTTTTGTGTTTTATGGCTGAGTTGTTGTACATCAATGAGCATTCTTTTGTTCTTCTCTTTCTCTCATTCTAGCTCCTTCTCGAGTTCTCTCTTACCCAACTTTCTAGGAGTATCAATGGGTAGCACTATTCCTTCCTTTCGATTGTTTCTCCATTCACAATATGTGGTGGGAGAAAGAATAAGGCCAGACTTCAGTATAAAAAGCCTTGTCCATGCAATTAAGATACCCATCGCCAACTTTTTTGCCATTGGGTCTTCATGTGAGAATTCCAACTTGTTAAAATTATGAGTCATGGGGATAAATTGCATGGACCCAAATTGCTTCCGTACTTGTGCCGGGACATAACTTGTTCCTCCCCATATGCCAAGAAGAGGAACCCATGGGCAATTGCCAGAACGATAGATGATACGAGTGGATGTGGACCAAGGAGCTCTCCATTCTATTTGCAGCTCGGTGATGTTCTTGAAATAGTTGATCTATCCTTCCTTACTTTCATGGTGAATCAATTCACTTTTCAAAAAGGCTTCAATTGGAATAAAATCCTTTGAAAAATGATTCCCAAAATTCTTTTTGTCACATGGGAGGTGTCTCTTGATCCATATGGTGAGTAGATGAGAACATCCAATAAACTTGCCCCCGCTTTGACGACAAAAATTCAATGACCTAATGGTCTCAGCGAGAATTATAGGAGTTGGACTTACTTGAGCCTTGCAGATTTGATCGAACAGTGAAATAACTTCTCCTTTAATAAATCCGATGATCCTAGGAAGGATCACCAAGCCATATATTGTCAGAGAAAAATTCTTATGTCTTTGATCCTTTTGTGGGAGAGTGTGGATGAGTTGCTTCAGGTCATTCCAACTAATGTATTTACGATGCCCTTTTGTCAAGAACTTGGATTGAAGAACGGCAGCTGGTATATCTAATAGTTTAGCCAAGGCTCGATGAGGTTCGATTCTTCTATCGTGATTGTAAGTCTCCACTGGATATTCAGATGGCTAACCTAAGAGGTTGTTATACTCCTCTATTGTGGGGACAAGATCCATCTTGTTGAAGGAAAAACACCGGTAGTGTGGATCATAATGCTGTATCAGTGCACGAATAAGTGATGTATCTACGGTGATTTTGAGCAGGCGAGCAATATGGCCATATGCCGATGTGAATGCTTCTTGATGCTCGAAGTTCCAACAACCCCATACTCTTGATAATTCGGTTACGTCATTCTGATCCACATGGACTGATACTTGGTTCTTGATGTGCATATAGCTATGTGGCGTTAGAGAATCTCTATAAAGTTTTTGGGCCGTTTCAAAAAATTCCATGGCTTCTGGTTGGGTCTCCACTATCGTGGCATCCCAAGATTCATCAATGGCAATGGGAAGGTATTCAAGAATATCCATGGTAATAATGCTTTCACCGAGTACTTAACCTAATGAATAGTATGAATGTGCCAAAAAAAAAATCAACAAGGAAAAGTGGAGTCAGTTAAAAGCAACATACAGAGTCATAAGTTACGCAATATAAGCATATGAATAATGCAAAAATTTATGCCTATGGTGATGAAAACAAAACATAGGAATTCTATGATTGGTTCTATGGCAGAGTGGGGAATTCTATATGCATAGGGTGGCTTGTTAGAAAGGCCGAAGGTGGTTCTCGAATCCCATCACTAAATTATAGTGACAGCCCAATTCCTTACCCACAAGGGTTTATATAAGGAGAGGATTAATTCGGGTTGTAGCTTTTCGTGGGCCCATGTAGAGACTATCGCCTCAAAAGGCAATACACTACTTTGCTACTTGAAACCGGTGAAGGCTTGGAGACCATAGTCTCACAAGGACAACAACACCAATTTTGCTTTGAAAGAACGTGGTTGAATTAAAGAAACTCAGGTGTAGAGCTTCATGTCATGAATGCATGTTGTATGCTTACAATAAGCAAGTATAGCACATGAATCCACGCAAAGATAAGCAAAGCAAAACAAAACAAATCAACTTTTAGGCTTGACTCACGAATGTTCCCAGTGGAGTCGCCAAGCTGGAGTAACGTGGTTTTTTTGGGAGTCGCCACCAATCGGTTTCACCTAGGTCATGAATGCATGTTGGATTGAGGAAACTTGGGTGTAGAGCTTTGAAAGAACGTGGTTGAATTGAGGAAACTCGGGTGTAGAGCTTCATGTCATGAATGCATGTTGCATGCTTACAATAAGCAAGTATAGCACATGAATCCGCGCAAAGATAAACAAAGCAAAACAAAACAAATCAACTTTTATGCTTGACTCACGAATGTCCCCAGTGGAGTCGCCAAGCTGGAGCAACATGATTTTTTTGGGAGTCGCCACCAATCGGTTTTACCTAGGTCGATTGGACACCTTAAAATAATTTATGAGGGTTCGAGGGTTTGGGAGTACGGTTACGTTAAAACAACTTTATTCTAACGCCCAAAATTGGCACCTTAGTTGATTTTAATTTTGTTTTGCTTGCTTTTAAATAATTTCAGTTAATATCCAAACCATGGATTCTAACCGAATTACCCAGATATGGCTTCTAAATCTTGGTACTTGATTTTTATTCATTTTTATAATAAATTTGATATTTCCAAACCATGGACTCTATCGAGTCACCCGGATGTGGAATTTAATGAATTTTAATTTTTATTTGTTATTAAATATTTTAATTAATTATCAATCCACATCATAAATTCTACCAAATCATCCGAATATGGATTTTAATGATTTTAATATTATTTTTTTATTTTATTTTTTTTACCCTTTTTATTGTTTTGAAAGATTTTTAAATGATTATCCAATCCATGGATCTCATTAGATCAACCGGATGTGGATCCTGAATTTGTTTATATTATATATTTGTTTTAAAAAAAATACTTATTCAAAACCATTGATTTTATTGGATCATTTGGTTATGAATTTTGAAATTATTTTTATAAACGACCTAGGAGGCTCGACTTTGTCATTTAAAGGAAATAAAAAATAAAAGGTAAGTGACTCAACATTTTAAATGACTAAAAAATTAACAGAAAAATAAAAGACAGGAGACTTGGTTATAGATTTTTTTAAAGTTGTTTTAACAGAAGGTGTAGAAGGCTCAACCTTTTCATATATAAAAATGATAAAAAAATGTAGGGGGCTCGACCTTCTATTTTAAAGGAAAGAATGACGGAAAAATAAAAAGACCGGGGGCTTGGTCATAATAGAAATAATAAAATAAACTACAAAAATAATAAATGAAGAAATAAGGTGGGGCGCTTGGCCGGCCATATGACAAAAATAATTAAAAAAACACAGAAAGTAAATAAAAAGTAAGTAAGGTGGGGCACTTGACCATCCATATAAAGAAATAATAAAGTGCAGAAAATAAATAAAAAGTAAATGAATAAATAAAGTGGGGCGCTTGGCCATCCACATAACAGAAAATAATAAAATGCAGAAAGTAAATAAAAATAAATGAAGTGGGGCGCTTGGCCATCCACGTAAAGAAATAATAAAGTGTAGAAAATAAAGTAAAAATCCACATAACAGAAAATAATAAATAAATAAATAAATAATAAATAAAGTGAGGCGTTTGGCCATCCACGTAAAAGAATTAATAAAAATACAGAAAATAAATAAAAAAATAAACAAGGTGGGGCGTTTGGCCATCCACGTAAAAGTAGGAGGCACAACCTTCCATAAAAAGCAGAAGAAGAAAACAAAATAAAAAAAAAAAGAAAGAAAGAAAAAAAAACATCCAAAAGTTTGCTGTTAATGACTAGTTCTGCAAAATAAGAAATTTAGTAGCTAGAATGAATGAAATAAAAAGATCAAGGATTAAAAGGGAATTATACAAAAAAAGTTGACTGGGTCAGACGGGTCGGGTCGCGGTTTTGGCCGAAACGGTTTCGTCTCCTATTCTCCGTTTACCGGCGATGATAGAGGGGGAGGCTGAGCGTGGGCTTCAATGGCG
The DNA here is from genome assembly GCA_005392925.1 of Aquilaria sinensis. NCBI lineage: Eukaryota > Viridiplantae > Streptophyta > Magnoliopsida > Malvales > Thymelaeaceae > Aquilaria > Aquilaria sinensis. Next base: position 263,590 of record SMDT01003115.1, on the reverse strand, counting down.
GTGGGGCGACGACGGGGAGACCTCCTGAAGGGCCGTCGGAGAGGGGCAACGGTGGTTGACGGTGGCGGAGGAGACGGACGGCAGTGGAAACGAGGAGGACGTCGCGGCGATGGCAGAGATGGTAGACGGAGACTGGCGGAGGCGGTGGCTGGAACGGCGGCGTTTGGCTGAGGAGGTGGAGCATCTGGGAAGGTGAAGCGTCGGGCGCAGAGGGAGACCAGGGGTGGCGGCAGCGATGGAAAAAGGTTAGTTTTTTTTTGGGCGAGGGAAGAGAGGCCAGGGACTAAAGCTACGATTTTCTCTTTTTAAGCTAGGAGCGAAGATATTGCTGAATTCGTGCTTTTCTTTCTAAATTTGGACCTCTATTTATACTAGTAGGAGCATTGGATACCCTTAATTAAAAAATTTGAAATTTAAATTGGAACAGATTTAAAACATAATTTGGCCAAAATAACGATTTTAGTCCTCCACCTCTCACTGATTACTGATCTGGTCCATGCCCCCTAAACTGAATTTTTTTTTTAAAAGTTAATAACCGAACGAAATTGGGTGTCAACAGATAGGTTATTGGTCCAGGAGACCAGGTAACCTGAGTGATCCCAACGAGAACGTTGGTGTACAAGTGAGAGAGTTTGTAATACCCTCATATCCCACATGGTGAAATGTGAAAAACCTTATGTGGATATATTGACTTATGTTTCAAAGTATAAATACTTAACGCTTATCCTTTTCACAAATGATAGCCAATGTGTTATGGGTTGGCGTTCATCAGTTTTAGACTTGAGTTATTATTATTATTATTATTATTATTATATAGTGCTCTCTCTATCTCAAAACTTTTGCACCATTCACTTTTCAGCAATTAATCTATGATTTTTTGTTTTTAACATTTTAGCATATAAATGAAAGACTTTATATATGAATAATAAATCAAGACTTATAGTTTCTAAATGTATTTTTTTTAATTTTTTCTAATAAATAATAATATAAATAAATTAGGTCAAACTAGCAAAAAAAATCAAATGGAGCAAAGAAAATGAGACGGAGGGAATATTAATTTTAGATAATATTGATTCCAGAAAAAAGACCATAAAAACATATTTGGATTAATCTAACTTAATGCTAATTGAATTGGATTTTTATCTTAATGGTTAGGTTCAGGTTTTTTTTGTTGATGTTCTATGCTTCGACTCGCTTCTTACAAGTTAGTTTTATACCAAGAATCGTTTGACATACACTGAAAGTGTAACTAAGGTTTTTTTTACTCAATTATAAATATTTTTCATCCTAAAATTTCTATCTACCTAGAAAAAAATAAATAAATTCTTATGACATATATTGAGAAAGTATAAGACTTTTACATTGTCAAACTACTAATTTTCACACAAAGAGAGTAAAGAACAAAAAAAAAAGGTGATTGTGTTTTTTAACTTTAGTAGATTTATTTAAATTTATATATTAAATATAACTTTTAATGGTGAAAAAATCATAAATAGCCATAATAAGTTAAACTTTTGTAACAAATATGTCCTTGATTGATTTATATATATTTTTAGGACATGTCCTTGAAAATAAAAAATTATCAATTTTTTGTAGTTTTAAACTTGAAAAAAGTATTTCAATTGGAACTTAAAAGTTACAAAAACCTCATAGTTATGTCTATTTGAATAAATGATTTAAATATGATAAAACACATAAAAAGTACAAATAGGTCAAAGTATTGGACAACCCATTTATCCTTAAGTTTTATTTTATTTTCCTCTATTAATGAGACTCAAATTTTCCATTTGCTATTTATTAGTTTTTAAAACACTAAAATTAGGTAATGGAATAAAAAATTAAACAAAGTGATGGCAAGCTCTTATGCTCCATATTAGGAAAAATAGGATTAATATTTGAAAAGGAAAAAATAGAAAAAAATAGTATTTGGAACAATCACAATAAATCGGCCCTAAAATAGAGGATAAGTGTAGACTTTGAAATCTTGGGAGTAAGTGCATTTTGATTAAAAGTTAAAAGTAGGGTAACTAAGGTTTTTAAGTAATGTATAGTTATTTATAGTTACATGTCTTTGAAAAAACTCAATGTTTTCTTACTAAGTCTATACTGTAACACCTCCCATATCTCACATGGGAGAAATATGAAAAGCTTTATGTGGATCTATTGGTTCACATTATAGAATATAAGCATCTAGTGCTCATACTTTTCTAAAATATAGCTCATGTGGTATGGGCAATTACTTCATTCATTAGTTCTAGATTTGAGTCATTACAAATGGTATCAGAGCATGAGAATTGTTCAAAGTATATAGTGTACTGATTTGAGTTATCCTAACACTAGAACACTAATAGAGATCCTTAAGTTGCCATAAATTTTATTTTTTGCTACAAATTTCCCCAACCTTGATTCTACATTACAAAATCAAGTATTGTATGTATATTTTTTTTTTGCGTTATTCTTACCTTTAGTGGCTAAAACTCTTAGATTGTCACTAAAATTTTTTCCTTCTTTTTTTTTTCTTCAAACATGTTTTCCATAGTTCTATATTACTATCAAATAATATATTGAGTACAATAAATATATTATAAAATTTAAAATTTTAACTTAACAAGTACTCCCTCCCTCCCATATTGTTTGAAACAGTTGACTTTTGGCCATAGTTTGACTTGAATTTATTTATATTATTGGTTGTTAGAAAAAAATTTTAAAAAAATATATTTGGAAACTATAGGTTTTTATTTATCATTTATATAAATTTTTTTATTTATATACTAAAAATTGAAAATAAAAAATTATAGATTAATTGCTAAAAAGTGAGTGTTTCAAAGAATATAGGACAGAGGGAGTATTAATAAACAATTACAAGTATAATTCAAATATGATTGTATGAAAGTGTACGTACTTGCTCCATCTTAGGGCAATAATATAAGTCAAGTATAACTCAAGCACCTATTATAAACAAAAATTATCATTACAACAAAGGTCATTTGGAAAACTTTAGGAAAAAGAAGTTTTTGGCCTTTAGAATTAGTTGCTTATATTATAATATGGGAAATTTTAATACCAATTATTTATAGTTTCCAATATTTTGAAATATTGGAAAAATTATAATAATTATCTTTTCTACATGGTCATCCTTTTTAATATTGTAACATAAATTTTTATTCTTCACAATTAACTACTTTTATATACTAAATAATATTAAAATATTTCATTTAAAATTTTTTAAATCCAATCAAATCTTACAGGTTGTTTTTGCCAATCAAATCTTACAAGTTTTTTAGAAAAATTAGAAGTAATTTTTGTTTGAATATTATATTTCATGGTAGAAGTCATAGCCTAGAAGTAGTTTTGGAGTCATTAAGAGATAAACTTAATAATTTTATGTTGTGATTGCAAGGTTTTATTTTATTTGAGATTAAGTATATTAAAGAGAAAAGTTTGGAATTTATATGTTCAAAATTTATAATTAAATTGCATATTTTTAGGTTTTGATTACAGGTTTTGACCGTATAAGGGATTTTATTACAAAAGAAGAAGTTGGAGGACGTATGATTTGTTTTAGTAAAATAAGAAAAAAACCCAACATGTACTATATGTGTTTGATCAAAATTTTATTTATTTTTATCCAAAAGATGATTTTTTTTGCATTTATCATTTTTTCATTGTTGTAATATTGAATTCCTATACTTTCATATTTAACATTGATAAATGAAATTCTTTAAATATGAAACATATTTTTGAGAATTTCTAATTTTTTTAAAATAATAACTTTATATTTAATTTACTAGGTTAATATTTTTATTTATTTGATTAATCACAATTTTAATTTATTTCTAATATTTAAAATTTTAAACACATTTGTATCATTTACAAATTCTTTATATTTGGAAAATAAGATTAGTGTTTGAAAAGAATAAAACAAAAAAAATTGGTGATTATTTTCTATGTTTTCTATAAGTCTTTTTTATGGCAAAAAAACTGAAAAAAGCCACTAAATTTAAAATTTTCCAACAAACATGCCTCAAATTTCTATGACATTAAACATGGTGTTTATTAATTTATTTAGTTTTTAAAATTTAAATATTTTTATTTGAAATGTGAACAACTTAATGTGTGTGTGTGTGTGTTTATATTTATATATTTATATCTATATATAATAAAAAGTGCAAAAATATAAAGTGACTAAAACTTAAATTATAATTTATTAGTTCTCCTTTTAGGTATTAGGAATTTATTCTATTTTAAAGAGTCTATTTTCATATGGTTAACTAATTATATTATAAGAATAATGAGTAAGACTATGTTTTTCAAACCTTAGTGATGTGAGTATAATTTCAAAATTAATTACCTCGATCTTTCAAATAATCACATTAACCTACCTATAGAATATTGGGTAAGTGCCAATCTAAAACCTTAGGAATGAGTGTATTTTTGTTTTTAAATAAAAAAGTCAAGAGTCAGGTAATTATGCATTCTTAATAATGTATAGTCACTCATAGTTACATATGCCATTGCAAAACACATAATGTTTGTCTACCAAGCCTATTCTTTGACATCATGGCTCATATTTGTGTCATACTACTAATTTTAAGTTTCACACTTAAAAGAGAAAATTTGATAGCTTTGATAGGATGTTAAAAGTAATTGGAAGAAAATTTATAAGTACTATACCATCATAAATAAAAACAATTCTGGCAGTTTTTTTTGTAACCAGTATTACCTGTAGAATATTTTATATTGTATTGATATTATTATTGTTATTGTTATTATTATTATTATTATTATTATTATAATTGTTGTTGTTGCTGTTGTTTATAATAAATAAAAATCAAATACAATTAGCAATCTTTTATAATGGATGACACAAACGAGAACAGTTATGATAAAATATTATAGTAAAAATTATGAAAAATAGAAAAATGAAATTGATAAGGAATATATCTAAACTAAAAAAAATTAAAATCATCATGTGTGTAGCTACTAGTTATTTGAAAAAGCCTTCAGGCATATTAAGAATGAGAATTCATATCCTATAATAATTCAAGTCAACACTTTGTAGATGAAGGATGACTATATTCTCCTCTTTAGTTTTGAAGATGCTAAATCTAGCACCAAACTCGCATGGAAAATCCACAACCAACATCTACAAATTTAGGACAAAAAAAAAACTAGCGTGGTAGAAAATTCACTAAATTGGCAACAAGCATTGTTATCATAAGTGTAACCGAGATGAGGTAAATTTGTTGGTTTAAAAACTTTCAGAAAATCATTTTTTACAACCAAATTAACTAATTAACTAAAGATTAAGAACAAATCAAGTAATGATAAGTGCAAAGAAGCAAGTAAACCATACCAATCCTTTGTTTTCTTCAAAGTTAACTAGAAACCACATTTCTTAGTTTTCTTCAAGAATCACTAAAACCCAGGTCCTAGTTTTCTTCAGTGATCACTGAAACCACTTTCTCATAAAGAGATTGTAAGACTTCAAGTGTTTACAAGGTCACAAGCTCACAAAGTAACATTTTTTCTAGATATATTAGTGAAAGCATCAATTAGGGATGCTAATTGGGTGGGTCAGATCAGATTTGGGTCAAGCCATCTACATTCAAGTTTAATAAAGTTAGCATAAATTCGGGTCCAAATTTGGTTTAGGTCACGTTATTTGGGTTCGGGTTGATTTCAGGTTGAATAGATTTCACGTTTGGGTTAGGTTGGGCGGGCTTTATTGGGTTTGCGTTTAATACACGTTTGGCCATTCTCAGTCTTGGGTAACTTCAAGTTAGGTTTCAGGCCATATTCGGGTTGTTCGTCGAGTTCACTTGGGTTACTGATGCATAAACTAAAATAGCTAAATCAGTTCAATTTTTTTTGTCCAATTTTCATTAGAATTTTGAATTAAAGGATTCAATTTTTTTAGTATGATTTAATTTAACTAAATTTGTATGTTTAATTACAAAATTCATAATTTTTTTTCATTATATTTAGTACATATTTATGTTGTTTAACATTTTTTTGTAATACTTTATAATACTTATTAATTATTTTTCTTAATCCATATTCTCACGTAGCTTCACTATATAGGCCACCAAAACCCTCACCCATCTGTCACCCAAACACACACTTTCGATAAATTTGCTACACTCATCTTCTAATGAATTTTCTATGAAATTGCTACAAATGCAACTTCAGTTTACTTTCAGTAACTAAACTGTAAAATTCCAAAAATTTTGGATGAAAATACAAATATTTGAAATGTTTAAGGACCTACATTATAATTATTATGGGTGAATGAAATGAAACTTTTCAAAATTTAGATACGTATTATACAATACTTAAAATTTTAGGGACCGATATTGTAATTTTGACAATTGCATACCGAGATCATTAAACTTACTAAATATGAAACATACTTGTTTTGGAAGAATTTAAATATGAGATTTATTAAACATGAAAGTCCTCTCCTAAAATATAGGACTTACTAAATATAAAAGTCATCCAACAATAGAAGTTATTAAATATGGAAATTTCCTCAAAAAATATGAAACTTATTAAATATAGAAGTTTCAAAAAAATGAAAGTTGCTAAATATGGAAATCTCCTCCCAAATATGGGACCTATTAAATACAGAAGTCCCAAAAAATGAAAGTTGTTAATTTTGGAAGCCTCCTTCATCAAATATGGGATTTACTAAATGTAGAAGTTCTAAAAAAATGAAGCTATTTAATATGGAACCCCCATATATAAGATTTATTGACTATGGAATTTAATTAAAGATGAAAGTTAATGAAAGATGAAAGTTGAAATTTATGTTAAGGGTTAGGATTGAGCGTTAAAGTTTAGGGTTTAGGGTTTTAAGGCTAGGGTTTGGGGATTAAGGGTTAGGGTTGAGGGTTTATGGTTAAGGTTAGGGGTAGGACTAGGGCTATGGTTTAGACTTTTAGGGTTAGAGTTTTGGGTTATTTGTTTTAGGGTTTAATGTTTGGTTTTGGGTTTATGTTAAAAGCCAGGGTTATGGCTTAAGTTTACAGTTTAGAATTTTGATATAAGTATAAGATTTACAGTTGGGATTGAAGATTTATGGTTTAGCTTAGAGTTAGTGTGTAAGGTTTTAAAGTTTAGAATTACGGTCTTGGGTTTAAGTTTAAGGTTTAGAGTTTAGATTTAGGGTTTATGGTAAAGGTTATGGTTAGGATTAGGGTTATTGTTGAGGTTACTTATCCAAGGAAAAAAGGGACCTCACCCATGTTTTTGACGCTAATTTTTTGCCTCATTAATAGGTTGCTTCCTTCTCACAAATGCACAAAGGTTGGATGGGTGAAAAGTAGCTTAAACCATTTGATAAAAGGATGTCACTTCTATAAAATTTTCAACTATGTCTCTAAATGAACTTTAAATCTTAGATTTTCTTTCCTCTACGTCAAACAATACAGTTTCCTACCTATGACCAAGGTTGAATCTGGTTTACCATGTTTGACTTGGGTTTGATCAAGTTTGACCAACAAAAAAAATACCAAAATGCCCCTTTTAGCTTTTCTTGCATGAAAAGTCTCAAACTTGGTCAATTTAGCTCCCAACTTCACCAAGTTTCACCAAATTCTTTCAAACACCATTTATCACCTTCCCAAATCCATTTTGACCGTATTTGACATAGAAATCACAATTTTTCTCTTCCTTGCTTCCTTAACAAGAAAAAGCTAATATTTGGTCAAATTGAGTTGAAATTTCATCGAGATGCTCATTTCACCTCTAAAAGCTCAATTCTATATCTCTTGGTCACATTTTGACCTTTGAATTGACAAATTAACAATTTTCCCCTAGTTGCTCTTATGATCAATTTACTTTAGATTTTTAATCCTATGAACTCCAAAGACTATTTGATTTATTGACTTGACTTAAACCTAGCTTGTAAGTGTAATCTAATCATGGATCATGTAAATAAAATAAATTAATTACTTGATAAATTGAGGGTTCTCACAATGGACCTCCATAATTAAGATGCAATGAGCTTTAGGCATATGCATCTTTTAGAAAAAAAATATCTTTCCACAAGGTGCAGATTAATTTGCTCAGTATATATATATTCTCATATCAGAAGCGTGAGACATAGCACCTTGAGAAATCTATAGTTTCTTGTCAAATCTATCTAATCATTTTTCACATTAGAATAATTCGAGCAAGTCTAAACCGAATACCTTTGTGATGCATGGATGAACAAGTTTGGCCCTAGAATTGAGCTCTAGGAAGCGTGGAAGCGGCCTTATTAAGCAAATTGTAACCAAGAAGTAGGGGTGAGCATGGGTTGGGTAAACCCGAAACCGAAACCGAACCACCCCCATTGGGTTAGGTTGGGTTGGGTTGGGTTGGGTAAAAATTGATCATGGATCTCGGGTTGGTTCCACATATAGGAGAACCAATGGTTTTTGGGTTGGTTCTGGTTCCATATGGAACCAACCCGAGGTGGAACCGAACCCGATATATATATATAATAAAAATTATAGTATTATTAATATATCTATACACACACACACACATACATATTTATTTGAAGTGTTATGATGATTATTTTATGTTTTTATATAAAACTCTTAAACTGATGTTCTAAATTGAAACAGTATCGAAGTTGTGGGATCATTTACGAAATTTCTCCATATTCACTTAAATCACTTTGCTTCATAAACCCGCCACTCCTAAGTCATTTTGCTTTTGATCTTTTATTCCAGACTACTCTTTACGACACAATTATGATATTTTTTTCATTTGAGTCATGTAAAATTTAAAATTTATGATATCGACATATTTTAGGTTTTGATACTGAAGAAGATGGTCTTAAAGGCTCAGTTTTCTATATTGAATGTCATACCAATATTAGAATTACTGGAATGAAGTAAACTAGTTGAGATAAAAGATGCCCCACAAACAACTCTTTTGAACCAATTTTGTAAGAATAACATTTTAAACTCTTTTGAATGTATCTAAGCACTTATATTTAAATATTAATTTAATTATATATTATGTTGAATATGTCATAAAATTGATTATGGATGTAGATTTATTGAATTTTGGTGTTGTTATAGGTATATGGTATAAACCGAAAAACCCGAGAACCAGAACCGAGAAACCCAGAACCATGGTTCTGGTTCTGTTCGGTTCTCAGTTCTGGGTTGGGTAGAAAAATTTTGGAACCGAGGTCATTTTGGGTTGGTTCGGTTCCACCATAAAACTGAACCAACCCGACCCATGCTTACCCCTACCAAGAAGTCATCCCATGGTATCAACTTTTTCAGCCAATGTCTGAACCCTTTGGGATTGATTGCCCAAGCCCCATTTCCTTTGAGACTTCACAGATAGGTTCTAGTAGTTTGTGTCTCCTACCACTTTAGCATGACATCTCACCCAAAAATGGGTACTTTAACACATAATAAGTGCACAACTCATAGGTAAATAATTACGTCAAAAGAAAAAAGAAAAAAAAATGCATGTTACCTCATAGGTAAAGCGCCCTTTTATCTTAGGCACCAGATCTAATAATCTAGGCCCCTGTAATTTTTAGTTAAAATGCCTTTCCCTAGGAGGGATATTAGTGAGCTCAATAAGTTCACAACAAGCTTATAATCTAACTGTTAGTGTTGTGCCCAAAAAGCCAATAATGAGATGATTGTATTTTTGCACATTGAGTCATGATATTTTATTGAGGCATTAATCCAACAATTATGTTTGTTGTTTTGTTTCTGTGTAACTTAACAAACATAATCGTAACCCTAAAATAATGATATTCTTAAACGTCCCTAGTCTAGTATTATTGTGGAGCGGGTTGCAATAATACATAATGACTAGCATATGTGGAGACTAATATGAGATATGTAGTCTACATATGGGTACAAGTTGGAGAACTTGTGTACTGGACCGACCCACCATGAGAACACTATATGGATCGTTATATGAGTGTCATAAGTGATTCTCATAGTGATCATGGTATATGTAGTCCTTCGACCTAAGATCATCAAGGTTCCTTACATGTGAGTCACATACTTTGATACTTTCCTTTGTTGCTCGTAACTGAGTGAACTTGAAGGAGGTCATTGGGTGTGTCACATATCATGCGGAGGGATTTGTATGATCAAGATGAGATTTGTCCCTCCTATATAACGGGAGTGATATCTTCGGGCCCCTTAATAGAGTGAGATTTAGAAAAATGCATGGCCATGCTCGGATGAGTTTATATAAGATATCAATGTCATTAGTTTAAGTTGGTCTACTCGGCAATCAAGAAACCAAAGATTGGGCTATACGAGAGTGACACATTCCATGTCTCGTGCTTAGTCTTGATATCTTGGACAAGGGGACAATGGCATATATCAATGATGATCATAAAGGGTTAGTCGAATCATCGGCAATCTTGTCACTTGGGTAGCAATGATGTGTTGCTAGACACCGCTCATTGCTTATGATCATAAATGTGATTTATGATCATTGCCAACATGGCAAGAGCCTATTGGGTCGCACACATAGAGCTATTTGGATCATTAGAGTGCATGAGCTAATTATTTGCGTTATGGTTTCACTTTAATTTCGTATTAATAATGGGACAAAGAGTTGAGCCATTATTAAGCCCGAAATTAAATCCTAATTGGATTAGGGCTTTGAAACCCATTAGGCTTGGAAGTTGAGTCTCACTATAAATACAACTTTTAAGTGAGAAATTCGCAGGTCTCCTTGCCCTAGCCCCCAAAAAGGACAGCTGCACTTTTCTCTTGCAATTCCTTAGAGGACGCAAGCTAGCACTGCGAGCGCAAGAGAAACGCATCTGCCGGGACGCGGTGGAAGCGTGGTAATCCCGAGAGGCTCGTGTGGATACCATAGAGAGCTTGAACACGTCAACTGTTCAAGTTTTGTGATTCGACTCTACAGTTGAGTGAGAGATCTCAACCGAAAATTAGGTATGAAAATTTTCGAACACCCGGTTTACCCCGTTTCACTTGGATCCTAGAGGTTTTCGGTTAAATTCCGCTGTGCTGTTTGGCTCCCGAAACCCAACACTAACTTAATCAACCGTCATAGTAATTTACACTCTTTGCATGTACGTACTGATAGCATTCTTATGTGGACACATGGCCATAAATTTATGTCTACAGGTGTTGGCACATCTTTTTTCCCACATGAGATGCAACCAATTTTTATAGGACATATCCATGCTTACAGTAAGTGATCCTTAACTCCACCGCTTTCTCTTATTTTATTTCTTCAAATTTCTTTTGTCTCTCTTCTTTTGCTGATGCAATTCATCTTTTCTCTTTTTCTTTTTGTCGATGTGGCACTGTTACCCCTTATTTCGTAAACACTGTCCAAGCCGTTGCTCATTCTTTGGTAAATCAACGCTGCAGATCCTTCGCTATATCAACAGGGGACCAATCGGCTCTGGTGTACGGGGGCTCTGCCTTCACAGAAAATGTAGGAGATTGAAGAATGGATTAACAGGGGCCGTAGTCGGCACAGAGATTGTGCCGATCCATTCAGCAATTTTATATCTTAGTTTGTCTACCTAGTCATTCATGTTGACATGTTTGAAGGAGATCGATCGGATCTGCTGAGGACATTGGCGTTGGGGCGAATAACAAACCAATACCAACACAAGAAGCATCGCGAGGGAGAGGTCGGCAACAGAAGGATTTCTTTTCAATCAAACCAGCAAAATGGCACAATTCTTGTCCCATAATTTTTGTAAAAATTGAAATCAGAGCAAGTTAGAGAATGTGGCCATCTAGCAAAAAGAGGTCTAGCTGATTTAGAGAGAAGCCTTGGGTGATCCGCCTCTAGGGAGCCGTTGTCTCCTTAACTGGAATTCGCCGCCATTGAATGACGATGCGACTCAGCTCTCTAATCATATTCGGCCCCCTGGCCCATGAGCGGAATACATGCGAGAGGTAAAAGTGGAGAGTTGCGGCAGCTAAGTAGAGATCGATCGTGTAGAGTAGGTGGTAGTAGGGTTGCTAGAGGCAGCTACGACCTCTTGGATTGTGGCACCAAAGTGGAAATTTTATCATCGTGATTGGTGACTGGCAGCTTGTCATTTCCCATAAACGGCATCATTTGATAGTCAAATTACTTGGGTGGATGGTGGAGACCTTTGGTGATCGGCTGGATCCAGCCACTTGCGTACAAAGATATAAAAAGGGGGCGGGGGCGGTAGGTGTGCCCCTCGGTGTGTCATGGCAGAGGCCTCTCCGACGTTCAAGTTACATATAGTCCTAGAGTGAAAACCCTAGAAAAAAGTGAGACAGTTGTTGCTTGTATATATAGATAGTAGGTGGCTTAGTGGATCTGTGCCTTAACCTCTAAGTTTGATAGGCTTTATTGGGCCTCTAATTTTAAATTAGGCTTAGGACACAATAACCCAGTAATGGTTGGGTCTAATTTAGGTTTTATCTGCTAGTGGGAAGCATGGTGGACATTAGGAGATCCCGCATGGACAACCCAGACTTACTCGGAAATAAGCATGAAAGTTTGTTCAGGGACTTAACTAATCACTCTAGGGGGTTCGTAGAACCCCAAGATGAGGGGACTGCCTAAGGAATTGAGGAAGATGAACCTCTGCCACTGTTGAAGGATCCCCACAAGGGAAAAGGGTTCACCGCTTTGAATGGAGACTAGTTTTAATTTTTTCAACATGCCCTTTTTGAGTAATTGAAGATGACTGTTCAGTAGGAAATACATAAGGCCTTTCCAAGGGAGCCTGAAGAGGCTACTAAAAGTCATTTGGCGCTTGACGAACCCCGATGGTTTCTACCTCTAGATCCATCCTCGAAGGCCCACATAGGAAAGCCACTGATATCATTAATGCATTTTGATGGACCCATGGAAGGGGAGAGGTCCCATCCTATAGAGGTTAGATCAAATGGAACAGTACATGAGAGTGCTCGAGCCTCCCACTATGGGATCCGGTTCCACCATTGACAATAAGTATATGTGGCTTCAACAGTTCACAGATAAGATCATCAATGCCCCTACTCCCAACAGCTTTCGAATTCCAAAAATTGATCCGTCCTTTGTTCTTCACCCAAACAAGCTAGCTTCAAGTGATGAGCCACACTTTCCTTGTACTCACTTAGCCTCAAACTGTAAGGCAAACGCTTTAGCTTAGAGACTTGAAATTCCTAGTTAGATAGTACCTTCAAATCAATAAAACTTAGCCTTAACAGCTGCCCCTTACCAATTGTTAAGCCCGACTAGCTCGATTAACACTTGCACAACACTTAAGGGATGAGTACTCTAACGTACTCAATAAGGGATTCAGTGCTTATAGGGGGGACAAATGCAAGCATGCAAAGCACAACAAGTATATATATATATATATATAACAAATCAAGCAACCAACAACACAACTAGAAACAAGATTAAGAATAACAAACAATGCAAATAATGGGTGGATGGATAGATGGATGAATGATATATGCACATGCATATGCACTTAGGACTTTCTTACACCCATAGATGCTAGACTTGCTGTGAGCTCTTATGGCTGAAGTACTTGGATACAGGCAATCGTATCCTATGCTAGCACTTAACCAACCTTATGAAGTTCTCTTACGAGCACCTTAGAGTAAGTCATTATTTTCTCAACTCTTACCCGCCATTGACGGGCTACTTAGAGTAAGTCGTCATTTACTCCCCTTTTACCCGTCTCTTCCCCTTAACTTACTGTATAGGGTAGCTGCCTTATGTGGGCCAACTTATCAAGCTCTTGGAGCTTAGCTTAGGGTTCCTTAGTGGTTTACTTACCAAACCACAAGGTTTGGCTGAAATCTTCTTAGGTTTCCTTTTCATTGCCTGAAGGTTTAAGACCTCCCACTTGGAGCAATAAAGAATCTGAAAACCGACTTAATCCCCTTAGTGCTCCCTAACAACTTGAGCACTTTAACCCCTTTAGCTACTATTCCTTGCTCTACCTTAACCACACCACCTAGTCATCACCTAAATAATGCATAATTCTTAACTTAGGAATAAATTTTAGACTCAACTGAAGCTACGACACATCTTAGAAAGGCCTAGGGATGATAACCGAGAGATTAAGGCATTTTTAGTATGCCCCAAGCTTGAGGGGTTTGGGTCTTGGCGACACTATTGGCAATGTGTCACCAAGGGCATCAGTTCTCAGGTTTTCTGGGAAGTTTTTGGTGTCACGTTGCCAATGTCTTTCTAGCATTGCCCGACTACGCGTTATCTTGCACAAAACTTGCTCAATCTTTCAATCTCCAAAGCCAATTCACATGGGTCTTGTTCCTACTTCATTCCAACATGTAATACTATATTTCTATGCATTATTTGAGCTAAATTAACTTAAATCCGTTACCTCAAATCATCCTCAAAGCAAGAAGTAAACAATAAGCACAATTGATTTCAATGGAGTTCCTTTGAGTTTCAAGTTTGAATTCAACCAAATTGGGCACCAAGGGCACAAAATTAAAACAATTTCTAACCATTTAACAAGCTTAGAACTAACCCACAAGGATCATATATGCTTATCTTAGGATTTGAATTAAAAACTTGCAAGAATAACTTCAAATGCACCAAATACACCAAAGATGAGCTAAGGGTTTGTTGGGATCACTTTGAAACCTTTAATTTTCACGGAATTTTGGGTAAATTGAGAGCTTTAAAGATGGAGAGCTATGGAGAGTAGAGAGCTAGGAAAATGGTGGATGAGGGAGATGATGAATAGTTCCATCTCTACCAATTATATAACCAGCTACTCCTACTTGGCCTAATTCTCATCAACTCGTTACTTCGGCCCTCAAACTTAACTTTGGCTCACTTAGGCCAATTAAATTCTTCTTACACCATCACTCCTTAGTCCCATAGAAAGGTTTTTCTTACCCACACACTTGCCCTTAAGCCACTTAAGCCATTATAAGACATAATAGCTCAATTTTCTTAGTTAGTGCATTTTTCTCCATTAACTTTCATTTTTGGTTCAAATGGCTAGAAACACTTATAGTCTTAAATTATTTGTCTCAAAACACTTGCATGAACCTAATTTCACTAAAATTACAGCCATGCTTCTGACTTGGGCTAAAATTAACATTTTACCATTTTTGCCCTTTGCCAATTATTCTTTAGAACTCAACTTAACCTAATTTAACTTGCTTTCCTTGCTTAATAAAACTTATTTGAGGAAACCAATTTGGGATTTACTTACATTGGCATGTCAAACTAGATGAAGTACTTGGAGAGCCTTTACATGGAGGTATACATAGGTCGAATCCGTTGGACTTATGCCATCAATAGCAGGAAGTTACTTGATGGTGTTTAGGTCATTTTGGACTTCAGTTTGGCTGGAGGAGCTGACTGGAGGTGTGGGATTCATGGTTTTGATTGCAACGTCTGCTAGTAGTGAAGTTCATCCGCCTGTCCCCATGACCATTGACGTTGTTTAACACAAGCCCACTCCATTATTAGACTCAATTCTTTGTCAACTGTGCCAATCGGATAGGAGAAGAAAAGATTCAATTGATACCTTAGTCAAAACCCACGATCTTGCCTGAGGAAGAAGATGAGAAGTCAAACTGTGGTTAATTCTAGAATAGTCCCTATTCTTTTTAATTTATTCAATTTTAGCCCAAACTTTGTATATAAACAAACTTTTGTATATAAATAAAGTAATATATATTTGATGGTGACTTACAAGCTTATATATTATGACCGACTTGAATATTGGGCCAAATTTTGTAATTTCTGTTATACATATATGTAATGAAATTTGTTCATATCCTTTATATTCTTTTGTACATATCCCATATGTGCATACAAAATAATAGCTTGACAACTTTAGTGTCAAATTATAACATATGCACCTACATACATAGAATTTTACAAACATTTAATCCCATATGTACATATATGATTAAACAAATAAATAAAATTTTACTAACATATATAATTACGTGTTTGCAAACTAATAAACTCATATGTATAAAAAATACAAAATACATTATTATTCATATGTAAAAGTTTATCCAATTATATATTTGTAACACACACACATATATATATATATACATATGTGTCACATGTTTTATACATATCTATCACTTGATATATATATGAAGTTTTACACATATCTGCCATCCAGTTCGTACATATATCAAATTTTGGTGGGAAGTGAAATTTGACGAGTTCACACATGCTTTTTTACTATTGAATAATCAGTAATATATCTGTGAGCCCATTTGTGTATATGTTGCACTTTATTTGTATAAATTCTTCGCTTTTATTATATTTCAAGTTTGTACATATCTAGTATCTGGCTTGTACATATCTGGCTTGACATGGGATTTGATGTATGTGCATTTGTTTTATACTATAAAGGGTAGTTTGACATGCAAAAATATTTAAATATATATAGATGTAAGAGGTAAGGTGTAGGTTTTACTTGCCCAATAAAAGGAGACCCATGTAGGAAAACCCCACTTTTCATGACTACTTTATTTAGTTTTAGATGGTTAATTTGACTGTCAGAAGGTTTTTCTAGAGATACACTCTTGGTCCTACGTCATCTTTTGTTGCAGTTATTTGGATTCTGGTTTGTCTCGACCAACACTTGAAGGTTTGTTCTATCAACTCCATTGATAATTTTGATATCATTCTTTATTTTTTCATAAAGGAAACTAGATTTTATTTTTGAAATTTGGTTCAAGATATGTATAGCAACGTAAAGGAAAGATGAATGTGGCTCAAAGATTTCCATAAAGATGTGTTGGGATTTTCTTTTTATTATAAAAGAGATTGTCCCCACTAGAAGACAGTAATTAACGGGAAAAGATAGTCTCTAGCATGCAAGTAGTTTACGAGACAATACAAGAAACATTTTCAGAGATTTGAAAAAAAGAAAAGTTTGTTTACGAGACGATACAAGAAATTTTATGACGTAGAAGTTTGAAAGTTCATCTCATTAATCTCATTAACATGAATTTATAATATACGGTATCTACAGATCCGGATGATGAACATAATCAAGAGTCTAAGACATAAGCAACTGCGGCCATCAGGTGGGGCGGCAACGCCGAGTAAGTGAGGTCGCCGGTTGTGTTGATGGTCGGTGCCGGAGCATGATCGCAGACGAATGGATGGCGCAGAAGCATCTCCGCATTCCACCTCTTCCCTGGGTCTATGTCGAAGCATTTGCTCAAGAAGTCTCTGCCAATGAAGGACATCGTTTCCGGGATTGCCATCTTTTCCATGAAGATGAGGTCGTAGGCGAGGCGGTCCAAGTCCTCATGGCACTCCATGGTGGGCCTGCCGGTGAACATCTCTACCACCACGCACCCAAGAGACCACACGTCCAGAGCCGGCAAGATCAGCCCATCCCAAACCGACTCAGGGGACATGTACAGGGGCGTTCCTCTGAACTTTGATCCCGACTTCCGTACCTCTTCAGGGAGTTTGGCCAGTCCGAAGTCGGCAATCTTGAGCTGTGTCACGCCGCCTTTCGTTTTCGAAGGGAAAGCGAGGATGTTGGCGGGCTTCAGGTCGGAATGGACGTAACCTCTAGCGTGAATCGTCCGCAGTCCCCTCAAGAGCATACGCGTGAAGCACCGGATTTCTGGTTCGGAAAGCCGACCGCCTCTGTTCCGGATGATGTCGGAGAGGGTGCCACCGCTTGCGTACTCCAGCAGCAAGTTGAAGCAGGCATTCCAGCCTCCATCCTCGAGGCTGGTCTCGCTTCCGAGCCAGGCAACGACCTCTGGACACCCTTCAAGATCGCTGAGGATGAAGTCTTCCTTCTGAAGCGTTTCGGAGAAGGAGAGTCGGGAGGACTTGACAGCGATGAGAGGGTGGGAAGGGATATTGGTTGCGGCGAGATGGACGGTGCCGTAGGAGCCCTTGCCGAGCGGCAGTACCCTAACCCAACTGACGGGCTCCATCACTATGAAACTGAGATAGAGAGAGAGAGCTTGGTGGGAAGGGACTGGAATAATGTTTAGGGTTCAAACGATTGAAAAGCAGAGGTGACCACAGTATATAGAGAAGAGTAGATAAGTAGGTTGCTTGCTTTTCAAGTCAGAAAACACGCCTACTTGAAGACGCTAGAGGAATGTAAGTTCTATGTACTACCCTAGAGTCCGAAGATCAGTAGGGAAGTTGCAGTCTAGTCCTACTTGGACCCTTTTTTAGAGCCTCATCAAGTTAGTTAATAACGTGGAACACTTTTTCCCTCTAGCAAAATTTTGGATTTTTTTCCTTTTTTTAATCACTAATGTGTACGATTTCTATAGTGTTTTTTTTTTTCCAGTTTACAACTACTACAATATATGTTAGAGGTAGAGTAATTAAAAAAATAAGGAAATTAGGAGAAACAGTTAGAAGAAATGGTAGCTTCTTGCCCAAGTTACTATGTTTATGATGTATTGTTGTTTTGTATGTGAGGTATTCGATGTATTAGTGATACTTGCACATACGGTTATTTATGCATGAGAGGCTTGTGAGCTAAATTAGGAATATTATTACTACTATAGGTATAACTGAAATTAATGTTACAATTAAAAGAGAACTAGTAAATCCGCAAGTTGAGATGGTAGACTAAGATTCCAGTCGTGGCAATTGGGGAAAAATAACAGATAAAACTGTGGAATTAGAAAGAGAACGGCTAGCTACATACAGAGAAGTGGTGCCTTAATTGCAATTTCAGTCACACTTGAGTAATTTTGGTGACAATTCTGAGATTATCTTTGGCTAGCTATTTTCACTATATGGCATTTTCCTTGTAGTGGAACACGAAATTTTTTAGTGAATTGTTTTTTGGCAACAAGAAGGATGGATTATGGCTCTCGACTTTTGAATGGATTCTACTGCTAAATGATAGGAGACCGAGCCAAATCCGT
This sequence comes from Aquilaria sinensis, assembly GCA_005392925.1. NCBI lineage: Eukaryota > Viridiplantae > Streptophyta > Magnoliopsida > Malvales > Thymelaeaceae > Aquilaria > Aquilaria sinensis. The sequence goes on along the minus strand of SMDT01003115.1, from coordinate 244,712 downwards.
CTACATTGCTCCACGTGCACCTTTATTTGGAAAAGCCTTCAGGCATATTAAGAATGAGAATCCATCTTCTGTAATAATTCAAGTCAACACTTTGTAGATGAAGGATGATTATTCCCCCTTCTTAGTTTTAAAGATGCTAAATCTAGCACCAAACTTGCATGGAAAATCCACAACCAACATCTACGGATTTACAAGGACGCAAAAAAGGGGGAAAAAAAACCAAAGCGGTAGAAATTTCACTAAATTGGCATCAAGCATTGTTATGGCAAGTGCAACTAAGATGAGGTAAATAGGTTGGTTTAAAAACTTTGAGAAAATCATTTTTTACAACCAAATTAACTCATTAACTAAAGATTAAGAACAAATCAATTAATGATAAGTGCAAAGAAGTAAAAAAATAAGAGAGGATAAGGAAAAGATGACATGACGACTTTTAAATGTTTAACTCTACTAACTAGAATCTACGTTTTTTCCTCAGGCTTTTTCATTTGAGAGATCATCTACTATTTCTTGATCAAAATTACGATGATTCCTTTTTTAAGGTTCGAACCTTACCAATCCCTTTTTTTTTTCAAAGTTAACTAGAAACTACACTTCTTTGTTTTCTTCAAGAATCACTAAAAATCACGCCTTAGTTTCTTCGATGATCACTAAAAACCACTTTCTCACAAAGAGATTGTAAGACGTCAAGTGTTTACAAGGTTACAAGCTCACAAAATAGTACCTTTTCTAGATATATAAGTGAAAATATCAATTAGAAATGACAATTGAGTAGTGGGATCATATTTGGATCAAGTCATCCAAATTCAGGTCTAATCAGGCTAACATAAATTTGGGTTTAAATTGCGTTTAGGTTGGATTATTTAGGTTGGGATTGATTTCAAATTAAGTAGATTTCGTGTTTGGGTTGGGTTGAACAGGGCTTATTTGAGTTCGGGATCAAGACAAGTTGAGTCATTCTCAGTTTTGGGTGACTTCAAGTTAGGTTTTAGGCCAAATTTAGGTTGACTGTCAAGTTTAATCAGGTTACTAATGTATAAACTGAAATAATTAAATCGGTCAATTGTTTCTCTCTCTTCTTTTGCTCATGCAATTCATCTTTTCCCAATTTTTCTTTTTTTGTCGTTGTGGCATTGTTACCCCTTGTTTCTTAAACACAGTCCAAGTTGTTTTCTTCAATAGCCGCAGCAGCAATGCAGAATCTCCCCCTTGTTTGGGAAATCAATGCTGTAGATCCTTCGCTATATTGACGAGGGAACAATCGGTTCTGGTGTACGGGGCCTACGCCTTCGCAAAAAATGCAGGAGATTGAAGAATGGCTTAACGGGGCCACAGTTGGCACAGATATTGTGCCCGATCTATTCAGCAATTTTATATCTCAGTTTCTCTGCCTAGTCGTTCAAGTTGCCATGATTGAACTAGGAATTAGTGCGTGGCTTCTCCAGAACGATCTAACTATGGCATCTCAGTGATCGGCAGAGGAACCAGCTGAGAGGTCTATCTTGTCACGGCGGAATTGGTTGAGTCAATGGCCCATCTATTGCTATTGGCAGTGCTACTGATCAGGGGGCATATGGGTCAGCAGAGCCATCCTTCCCCCTGGCCGCTATTCACTGCACCATACTGAGAGGAAGGAGATTGATCGAATCTGCTGAGGACATTGGCGACGGGGCGAATAACAGACCAAGAGCAACACAAGGATCATCGCGAGGGAGAAGTCGGCAATAGAACGAGTTCCTGTCAATCAAACCAGCAAAGAGCACAATTTTTGTCCCATAATTTTAACAAAAATTGAAACTAGAGTAAGTTAGAGAATGTGGCCATTTAGCAAAACGACGTCTAGCCAATTTAGAGAGGAGCCTTGGGTGATCCACCTCAAGGGAGCCGTTGTTTCCTTAACTGAAATTCACCACCATCGAATGACGATATGACTTAGCTCTCTAATCATATTTGGCCCCCTGACCCATGGGCAGAATACATGGGATAGGTAAAAGTAGAGAGTTGCGGCATCCAAGTGGAGATCGATGGTGGGGAGGAGGTGGTAGCAGGGTTGCTAGAGGCAACTACAACCTTCTTGGATTGTAGCACCAAAGTTGAAAATTTATCATTGTGATTGGTGACTGGCAGCCTGTTGTTTCCCACAAACGGCGCCATTTGATAGTCAAATTACTTGGGGTTCTAGACCGGATGGTGGAGACCCTTGATCATCGGCCAGATTCGGTCACCTATATACAAAGACATAAAAAAGTGGCATTAAGAGGGCCCCCGGGTGTGTAATGGAGGAGGCTCCTTTGACGCTCAAGTCAGTATAGTCCTAGTGTAAAAACCCTAAGAAAAAGTGAGAGTGATACTCCTTGTATATATAGACAACAGGTGGCTTTGTGGGCATGTGCCCTAGCGTCTAAGTATAGTAGGCTTTATTGGGCCTCTATTTATAAATCAGGCCTAGAACTGAACAAACTAGTAATAGTTGAGTCTAATTCGAGTTTTATCTACTAGTGGGAAGTATGGTGAACACTAGGAGATCCCGCATGGACAACTCAGACTTACCAGGAAATAAGCACAAAAGTTTGTCCAGGGACTCAACTAATCACTCTAAGGGGTTTGTAGAACCCCATGATGAAGGGATTGCCCAAGGAATTTAAGGAGAGGAACCTCTGGCACCGTTGAAGGATCCCCTCAAGGGAAAAAAGCTCGTCGCTTTGAATGATGACTAGTTTCAGGTTCTTCAGCACCCTTTTTGAGTAATTAAAGATGACCGTTCAGTAGGAAATATAGAGGACCATTCCAAGGAAGCCTGAGGAGGTTGCCAAAAGTCATTTGGCTCTTGATGAACCCCAATGGGTTCCACCTTGGGATCTATCCCCAAAGGACCACACAGGAAAGCCACCGGCGTCGTTATTGCATTCTGATGGACCCATCGGTAGTGGGAGAAGTGTCATCCTATAGAAGTTAAATCAAATGGAAGAGTGCATGAGAGTGCTTCAGTGTTCTACTATATGATCTAGTTCTACCATTGACAATGAGTATATGTGGCTTCAATTGTTCATTGATGAGATCATCAATGCCCCTATTCTTGACAACTTTTGAATGCCAAAGATTGATCTATATGCTGGCTTTACGGATCTCATCAATCACTTACAAAGGTACATCACCTCCATAAGGCTGGAGAGAGCCTTTGATGCTATCATGTGTAAAGCTTTTAGTTCAATGTTAAGAAGAGCTATTGCCTTGTGTTTCGGAACCAACAGGGGGTGTTGCTTCCATTCCTTTGAAGATTTATGTTAAGCAGTCCTTTGCCACTTTGTAGGAAGTAGACCGACCCCCAAGACTATGTCTCACCTGTTGAAAATATGTAGGGACAAATCCTTAAGAAACTTTGTGAGGAGATTTAATGCCAAAGTAGTACAGGTTTGAGATTTGTCCCCTGAGCTACACTTGGTAGCCATAACCTAAGGGTTATTAAAGGATTCTATGTTGGCATGGGACTTACACAAAAACCTTGCCTGAAGTATATAAGAGTTTTTGGATCGAGCTATTCGTTACATGCATGCAAAGAAACTCAATCTTGTTGGAGAAAATCAAAATCAAGAAGTCTTCCCTAACCCCTATTATAGGGCCCACAGATGGAGTTAGGAGTGATGAGGTGTTGACACTTGGGATGGATTAGCTGTGCCTTATGCTGATGGGCATTGACAAGGACAGAAAAACTATATGTGACTCCTACACATTGAAATTTCTAATCTTAGATGTACCATCACCATGCAACACTATGTTGGGAAGGCCAACGTAGGTACAATCCTAAATTAGATTAGATATTAAGTGGCTAACGATGGTTTTCATGACTCCTATAAGGGATGCAACTTTATATATAGACTAGACCTCAATACAGTGAAGTTATGTGGCCAGTGTGTGGGGACCAAGGGTTGACAAACAGGCCTTGTGAGTCCAAAAGTGGAGGAGGGACCAATCTCATGACACTAAGGCCAATGGGTCCTTATTTAAAGATGCGGAAAGAGTAGAGCTAGCCCTCAACAAGAGTGGAAAGATTGGCAAGAACCTCTCCTCTAAGGTAAAAATAATCATTTATTGAATTTTTATAGGCTAATATGTATGTTTTTACATGGTCCCCCAATGATATGCCAGGACTAGACCCGGAATTAAAACCCAGAAATTACACGTTAGCCCCTTTACTTGGCCAATCTAACAAAAGAAGTAAAGCGTGATGTAGCAACTCTTTCCCAAATGAAGCTCTTCCAAGAAGACTACGGAACCAGAGTCCCGCAATAGTTGCTGTTGGCTAGATAATTATTTGTCCTATTTTGAAACCGTTCATTTATCTAAATACTAACTTACAATGCATTATGCATGCACTTATTTTGACTTGAATTTTCCTTTAAGAAAATAAATCAAAAACATTGCCGACATTTAGAAAACATAAGTAAAATATAAGTCAAATCATAAAAACACAATGAATTTAACTACAAGTAATAAGCGTGCATGTGCATCATTTCACAAGTAAATTCCATGCACATGCCTAAAATCAACTAAAAAATTCCATGCATATGCCTAAAATCAACTAAAACACTACTTCATCTAGAGACATCAGAGGCTAACTAGCATAAATATGTATACCAAAAAGATACTATTGAGATCCATGTTCCACTATGTCCTTCCTTAGGTCACTAGCCTTTGTAAGGCCACAAACAACTATAGTTAGCGACAAACAACTTAGCCAATAAAACTAGAATCAATAACAATTCATTAGGTGGTTTGCCTACACATAAAATACTAGCTTGACAATCATTCACAGTCATCGGCTGCTCAGAGCCAATATCTGCACAGCAACACTAAAGAGAATGAAAATATGAAGATTTTTAGTAAAGGCTACAGGTACTTACAAAGAAATAATAAAACTTGCAAGGAAAAACCTAAGGACACTTATATATATATATATAATATGTGAAATCTACTATATGCTCACTGCTATTTGAGGGCTAATATATGTGCATATATTTGGTCCCTTGAGACTTCTCCACATCATAGTGCTGACATGGATGTTACTCCATGCATAACAAGTTCTAGCCTCTAAGTTGCTCTTAGCAAGCCTTTTCTTGCTGATGTCCTAGTGAGCTAAGCTCAGTAAACAACTTTCCTTTTGTTGTTACACAGGTGAACATGGTGGATGCTCTTTGCTTGAGTTCCAAGAAACTTGCTAGGTGTATTAAGCTTCCACATAATGCCTCGAGCCATTGGCTTCCCTAGGCCGCTATGGTACTAAGCCTATAGCTAGCTAGGTGCACTAGACTCCCACGTGGTGTCTCAAGCTAGCAAGCTCACCTAGATCACCAAAGGACTAAGACTTGCCCATCTAACCTATAAGGATGCACTCAGCTTTCACTTGTGCCTCGCATCACAACTTGGGTAGGCCACAAGTACACTAAGCCTTCATCCATGATACTCCACTATCCACCATTACTTGGTTCACTCTATTATTATAATATTTGCTATAGATGGACTCAATTCTTTAGGTTCCAAAGAACTCAAGATGTACACTAGGGTTCTTCATTGTTGTCTCAAGCCCTAAGGCTTCAACTAGACTACAAACAGTACTAAACCTCCTTAACCTTTCTAGTGACCCTATTGTGGTACTTGGAGCTTTTTCTCTTCATCTTCCTTCATGTTCTCTTTCCAAGAAACTTGATTAACAACCTAGTGCTTTGAGTAGTAATGAAGGAGACTAAGGAACCTTTAGGCACTTTCCACCCCAAGACTCCTTAACAACAACTAGGCTCCTCACTTTGAAACCAACATGTAATAAAAATTTGACCAATTTAGGGTTGGGTGAAAGCATGAAAGTTGAAGCCCTTTCTCTTAGCTTCATATGGATTCTTGAATCACCTCAATCGAATACTAGAGTAAAAAGTTATGGTGAAAATACTACAACATGTTGAGTCCTAACGCCACACTTGGTTACATAATACTACTGGCCATTTCTCTCAGACTAGAAATGGGTTATTTGTGTTGTAATGCCACACTGACGTTAGGCCCCCAAGCCAAACACCTCAAATCTTGCTCTATAACTTGTTTACGAGCTTCCAAAGGCACCCAAACCTTTATACCATGCCTTGCTAAGCTCTAGATCCTTAAAACTACTACAATAGGCCATAACCATTCCAAACTAACTAATCATCATGGGCTCAATTACATTTCCCAACAGCTTGATTACCACTAGTCCTGCATAACACAAATCTCACCATAACAATAGACATCTCACATACAACTTGAAACTAATAATCAAGCAACTAAGAGATGCATTACTCAAGTGTGTAAACTAAACCCTTACCTTAATTGAAGAGAACAAGCAAGTATCAAGCATCCATAAGCAACAAAGGCTCCATTAAAGGAATCATACATTTCCAAGCATAATCAACATGTAAAGCACCAATTCAAGCTCATTCTTACTAGATCCAAGCTCATACAAAGAAACCTAGAATAACTTAAGAACAAAGAGGATAAAATGTTACCTAAGCTCCTAAGCATGAAAAATGCCATCCAGAGCTCACCATACAAAAACCATCGAAATGGAAGCTCTTTCATGCTTGTATACCTCATGGGGCTTTGATTTTTATAAAAAAAAAAAATTGAAGGGAAATTAGAGATTTTTTCATGGATTTTGAGGGCAATGGGAGAGCTATAGTTTTCCAAGGTTAGGGATGATGAATAGTGCATCTCAAATGTCCCAAATTGGCTCAAAAAGCCAACTCTACACTTAAGCCCTTCAATTTCTTTAGTTTTGCCAAAAAGAACCCATACTTAAATAGTGCAATTAGCTTACGCTATTTTGTCCCAACTCTTGGTTTCTTGTCACTTAGGTCCAAAAAACTTATAAGCTTGAAAACTGAACTTATCACCTTAGAGTGCAAAATGATGATTTTGCCCTTGGTGACACTTAGGTGCCAGAATGACCTACAAACCATTTAACTGTTAACAAACTTCCTTGACTTGGTAATTCAAACTAATTGAGGCTTTAAGCTACAGATTTTGACTTAATTAAAAGTCTTACCTGGCCTTTGTGGGCCCATTGCCTAAAGGGCCATAACACATGGCTCTTGAGATAAGGAACTTTGTCAAGAAGAAGTTGAGAGAGTATTAAAAGTAGGAATCATTCAAGAAGTCTGATACCCGTGAGTAGCTTGCCAATGTGGTCTTTGTGAAGAAGGAAAATGGGGAATTGTACATGTGCATTGACTACATGAACTTAAATGACGTTTGCTCGAAAGATCTTTATCCACGACCATCCATAGACTAACTGGTCGATGCCACTACAGAGTTTAAAATCTATACTTTATGGGTTCATTCAGCGGTTATTGCCAGATTTGGATAGACCTTAAGGATTAAGGGAAAACGGCCTTCACCACAGTGGAAGTTGTGTATTATTTTTGAATAATGTCCTTTAACTTAAAGAATGCTGGAGCCACCTACCAAAGGGTCACGAAGAAAGTCTTTTTTGAGAAGCTAGGGCAAAATATGAACGTCTGTGTGGATGATAAAATCATCAAAAGCAAGGTTATAGACCAACAATTTGACAATTTGCTTGAAACCTTCCAGCAAATAAGAAAGTTTAATTTGAGATTAAATCCCCAAAAGTGCACTTTTGGAGTTAGGGCTAGGAAGTTTCTAGGTTATATGGTCTTTGAAAAAGGGATTGATGCCAACTTAGAAAAAATCAAAACAATAATGACGATGCCTAATCCTCATAATAAGAAGGACGTTCAAAAGTTATCAGGGAGACTAACCACTCTGGGACTATTTGTGTCTTGATTTGGAGATCAATCCTAACCGTTCTTTCAAATACTTAAGAAGAAAGTGACGTTCGAATGGATAGAAGAATGTCACGAAGCCTTCAAATAAATTAATGTCTATTTACAATGGCTCCCAATGTTGAAACAATTAAGACCTGATGAACCTCTTGTCCTATACTTGACCGTAACAGAAGGATCGATTAGTGTTATCCTAGTGAAGGAACAAGGGCCTGAAAAATGGCCAATTTACTACATTGGTCGAACCCTTTAAGGGGTTAAATCACGATATCTTATCCTTCAAATTGCTATTTTTGACCTCATAGTAGCATCCGGAAAGTTGAGGCCTTAGTTGTAAACACACAAGATCATCATTCGAATAGAGCTACCCCTTTAGAATGTCCTGAAAAAACCTGACCAGCTCAGAAGGATAGCCAAGTGGTGTATTGATTTGGGAGAGTTTAACTCCAATACGAACCTCGAATGGTGATAAAAGCTTAGGCATTGGTTGATTTCATTACAAAGACAACACCTATAGAGACAACTAATGAAAAACACCCCAATGATAGCCTACCTTAGGAAATGTATGTGGTTGGAGGCTCTAAACCCTTCAAAATGAAGGTAACATTGAGTGTAAAATTCTTGTTCCTAGTTATGAACAATGTGGTCTAATATGAAGCCTTTTTAGTAGGGCTGTGGATGACTGGTCGAGCTAGGGTGCACCACCTACAAATATACAGTGATTCATAACTAATAGTAAACTAAGCCACTGGGACTGTAGGAGATTAAGACCCAACCTTTTGTAAGTACTTAAACTTGGCCAATAATTTAATGCAAACATTTGACCTCATGTAGGTCCAGAAAGTTTTGAGGGCCTAGAAAGCGAAAGCTGATGTCCTTTCAAAAGACTGAGAAGTGGCCTTGATGGAAGAACTTATGAAACTATCCATTCACTTATTTGACAACCAAGCCCTCAGGGATGATTCAAGACAATCGATACAACTTTATCTTAAAATTGAGATCTTGAGCGTGACACCAATGAAGAAAGAAGGACCAGGATTTAGTCAGGAAGGTTCATCATTATAGGGAGAGAATTATACAAATTAAGGTTCACCTTGCCCTTGCAACGATGCCTAACCACCCAAGAAGGACAAGAGATTCTTCGAGAAATTCATAAGGAAGACTATGAAGCACACATTAGCCCTGATTCCCTGGTTCACAAGACGCTATGCCAATGGTACTTACTTGCTGACAATTCAAAGTGATGCCAGTAAATTTGTCCAATGATTTCACTCCTGCTAGCTTAATTCTCGGATATAGAGGTTGCCATCTTCTACCATTTTACTTGTAGTTAATCCTTGGCCATTTACTATATGGAGCCTTGATTTGATATGAGTGCTTTATATGGCCTCTGGGCAACTTAAGTATTGCATCATAGCTATAGACTATTTCACCAAATAAGTGGAAGTAAAACCTCTGACCTTAATCATGACCCTTAAATCATAAAATTCATATGGAAAAAACATAATTTGTTAGTTTAGGTGCCCTTGAGCCATCATTGCAAACAATGACAAGTAGTTTGATAACCAGCAACTATGTTGATTTACAAAAATGAGGGGTATCTACCTCTATTTTCCACTTGTAGCTCACCCACAGTCAAATAGGCAAGTCAAACTCAACAACTGAGATCTAAAAGAAGGATTAAAAAAAGGGTTGAGCAAGGCTAAGGGTAAATGGTGGAAGAGTTCCCAAGTGTCCTATGGGACTACAGAATGACGCCATAAAGGCAACTAGTAAGAGCCCTTTTGCTATGGCCTATGCAACATAAGTGCTCATACCCATGGAAACAGCGCATCCCTCCATTCGTGTCCAAGTGTTCAATGAGAAAGAGAATGATAAATCACTAGTAGGAAGGTTAAATTTGTTGAAGGAACTAAGAGAAGATGCCAGAGTCTACATAAGGACCTTAAAAAAATGAATCACACCGACACATGATAAGAGGGTTAAGAAGAAAGCTATCCAAGTAAGAGGATTGGTCCTTGTCAAAGCAGAGTTAACGGAAAGAACCTAGGGCACGGAGTGTTGGGACCTAACTAGGATGGAACATTCATAGTCAAGAATAGAGTTATAAAGGGATACTTTGAGTTAGCAAAATTTCAAAGGTAGAATGATGCTTAGGACTTATCATTTTGACAAATTGCTACACTATTTTGTGTAAACAAAATAATGAAGGCACATATTTTTTTTTTGAATTTTTTCTTAATGGATCATTACACAAGGCAACTAAATGAAACGGGAACCTCTAAAGAAGCGAATGTCAATGATTGTCAAAATCTAAAAAATGAATGACAGCCAGCAAAGAGCAACCCAAGATTTATATGAGGCTAAGCCTAAACAAATAATTATTTGTGAGGATGATCATAAAGTTACAACACTATAAATCATTGAGATGAAGCAAAAAGACAAAGAGCGAGAGAGCGAGAGAAAGAAAGATGGTGTGCATGCAAATGATTAAAACAAATACTTCATTAACTTAATCATCAGGTCCCTTTACAAAATTGTTGATTGACTTACATAGTTCCAAGCACATTAAAGTTGTGGACTAGATAATTGATGGTAGAGTAATACCACTAAGGAGTTGAAGGATTTTAAGAGGATTTTGATGGGGAAGCATGAATCATACAAGGGCCTAGTTTCGAAGTCTATAGAGCAAACGACACCTATCCAAGCAATTGTGAAAGTACCTCTTACTGGTATCCTTTAATGATTGTGTAAGTACCAGTTGCAAGTTCAGGAAGTCACCTGCTGAACGAAGGCCTAAAGATGAAGCCACTTAGAACTCATCTTCAATAGTAGTTTCCTCAGTGTCTATCGCCAGTGAGCTTTCATTGTAAGGTGCCAACCCAAGTTTCCCCTCCTTCAGCCACACATCAAAGTCTGAACCCAGAATTGCGTAGGTTGATAGGAAGGAAAAGCCTAGGTTTGAATGTGCCCATTCAACTTAGAAGTAGTTGGAAAAGAAACAATCCTTAAAATCTTCAAGAGCTTCTTTATTGAACCCTTTTCCTTGCTATTGGATGGTCGATACGGGCTCATTGACATGAGCGTTAGCGTTAGTGTAGAACCCATTATATGCTTTTTATACCCTTCTTCCAACCCAGCCAACCCTTGGAGAGGGAGTGATAGTGGCTAAGTTCGAGCTAGTATCATCCTAGAGAGCTAATGGACCAAGTTAGGCCAGTGTAACCAACTAAAGGCTCTCCTTGATGGCCCCTATCTTCTTCTCCACAGCCTCCAATGGGAACTTGAAACACTAAACCTCATTGATGGCTGAGAACTCCTTCTCCTCCACCTTGCTGTATGCCATCTATAACTCTAATACCTTTTATGCCAGATCCTCGGAGAACTTCTCCTGCTTCTCCTTCTTGCCCGTTAGCTCCAAAAGCTCCTTCATTAAGGCCTCACGGATGATGCACTCCATTATCAGTTCCCTATTCAGCATCGTGTTCATTAACTTAACATTGTCAAATTGAGCTGACAGGGTTTGCACCGCTTTCTCATGAGCAACGCACCTCTCCCAGATGAAGTAGGTGATCATGGTATTTTATAGATAAAGACAATTATAGAATGTCTAAGTGAACATATTTATCACAAAAAAAGGTAACATACATACCTGAAGGAGGCCACAAGCAGCCGTCAGCAATTGGGCAATGTCCCTTTGGGACTAATAAGCAATACGGTACTGATCCCTGGGGTTCTTCAGACCCCCAAGGATGCAATATGTGATGTCAGTCCAATCATCTAACATCAACTTGCCAACACCCACCACACAATGCAAGTTAAACACCTAGTCTGGCAAGAACCACCTAGGTGCCAAATCATACTTTTGTGCCTAGCCCTACTTGGCAACCACGTTGTGGGGCTTGAAGCAATCCCCTGCATCATTGAGCATAGGGGAGTTGACTTGGATGCTCCTCATCCAGTGTCCTCACCGAGGCTTTTTCCAAGATGACCCTCATAGGAATCACAAAGAGGAGAGGAAGGAGCGAGGATGACGCCTTCTAGTATGAAGCCTCTAGCACTTTCTGTTACACCTTCACAAAATGGAAAAATTATAGCATAAGGACCTAAACTTATATACTTTAATTTTCACCATAGTGCATGATTTGTGAAATGTAAAGTATTCAATATAGACCCCCTTAAGTGCCAAAAACAATGGAAACTTGGTCCTGAAGAAAGCATTGGCACATCACCTAATTTTTAAGTAACCTATGGACTAAATTGTAAGGTTACAAAAGTTGGGTACTCAATTGCAGAAATCTCTAAAAATGGCTATGGAAAGGACATGGATGGAATTATGAAGAAAGGACATGAATGGAATTCAGGATATTGTTGGGGACCAAAGTGCCTAAGAATGCAAAGTTGATCATTTATGGCATAATGCCAACTAAGGATCCAAGCGTCCACCTTTTTGTTTAAGAGTTATAATGACCTTTGACAAGGTTAAAGGTGGTCAAAAACATCATTTTCCCAGCCAAAATGGCTGGAAATAACCTGTGCAAGTGTTGGGCAAATTTTCAAACATTTGCATACATGCCACCTTGGTCAAAATGATGTATAAATGAAGAAAAATATTCATTTCATTGGCATTTTCCTTAAATTTCGGTCTCTAGCAGCTAAGACCTCTTCCTTAAGTTCTTCCATCACCCTCAATAGCCACCATACCTTAAGAAAACAAGAGGAAGCAAGAAAAAGCAAAGAAGACATCAAAGAGTGTAGGAAAACCTAATTTTGGTTCTATTTGGGTTTTCAGATTTCATAGCAAAGGTAAGGATTTTGTAAAGTTTCCTGGATTTTTTGCTGTATTTCCAAACATCCATGAAGCTAAGACCATGCTTGGAAGAGAGCAAAAAGCTCAAGGAACCAAGTATGGGTTAAGGGGAAAGAAGCAGGGCAAGGTTTCGGCCTTAGTGTTACCATGCTAAAGATGGCAGCAAGAAAGAAGGGTTTTTAGAGCCCAAGTTAGTACTAACTAAGACCTAAAATACTCCTAAGACCAAGAAAAAGCTTTAGGAGGGCTTCCATAGTGATCTTATTGTGATATCTCATTGCTTTATTGAATGATTATGGACTAACCCTAATGTGTTATTGCTGCCAGCATTACATGTGTTTGTTGCTGTGTTTGTTGGTGATATGGTTGCCATATTTGTGTGTATGTGTTGTTTTTGTGTGTTTTTATGCCTTTGGATTTCAGGTGGTACGTTGCTATGAAATACTTTATATTGAAAGCCCTTACTAAGTTCTTTACAAAGAGCTTACTCCCCTTTCTGTCCATTTTTAGGAACACCTGAAAAAGAACATTCAAACTAATAGTTTTAGTTTGAGTTTTCCTGTGAAATTTCAGGTACATGAACATCAATATGTCTAGTATGAAACTTCAGTGTTTCATTATTTTTAGAGGACATTTTCTAACTTTAGTGTTGGTACTTTTTTCCTTATACAACAGCTGTCTTTTGAAGTTTCTGGAGTGCATTGTGGTTGTAAGGCTCTCCAAGAAGCTAGTGCACATAACCAACTAAGATAGGGCATATGTATGATGCATCTATGCATTTAAATACACTATGGATGGTTTATGGATGATATATGAAGCAATAAAGTGACGTTTGAGGTTGAATGTTCAATTCTGTCCATTTTGCAACTCATTAGCTGTTCCAAAGAAAATTATGTTTAATGTTTATTGAATGCCACTAAATTTAGGGAAATAACTTTCCCAAGTGTTTAATACATGTAAGAACCTACCCATGTTGGTTTTGCACCTGGAAATGAAGTGTATGAATTTTATGAAATTTTGTATGGGCATTATGGTCATTACTTGTATAGATTTGGTACCCTGTACTGCAAGAGCCATAACTTACTGTACATAATGAGTTTGGCTATGAAATTTTGATCACACCCATAGAACATAAGGAGGTTAAACTAAAATTTGGAATTTCTAAATTTGGAGCTCTGTATCCAAAGATATGACATTCCACAGTTGGCAAAGTTACTATTTATCTGGTCAAAATTTGGTAACCAACTTAAAAAATCCTTAACTTTGTCCATAGATGGGATTTTGATGTAAAAAAAAATTTATTGGTTTTCTCTGAGTCTCTACTTGATAATGGAACAAAGAAAATAGGGGGTTACGTGGCTAGAATGATACAGTTTATTAGTGGAAGTTACAGGTGCAATGGCTGGCCACTAAAACTTAATAAGATTGCCTAATGTGTGGAAGCCAAAACTAATAATTGTGCTAGTGTTTTCCTTCTTAGCTTCCATAGTGTGCATAAATGTAAATATGTGTGTTATGGTTTGACCAATATACACATATTTGCAAAAATACCAAGAGGGCCGCTTGGTAATATGGTGAGCATTATTCTGATGGCCTACAGAACATGCATAGTTCCTGGGAGATTGACACATTAAACATTGTCACCATATTTAGGCTCTCAGAGTGGTAATAGAAGTTGATATCAGAGCCAGGTTTGAATGTGGTTTATGTGCATATGACATGATGCATATAGTTGCATACATATAGCTTAGTTGGGTCAGCTGCTAGTGTTAAGGACCTAACATAGAGTATATATTGTGCTCTTCTGATTTTCATGAACCAGGAAAATGGTCACCGTAAAAAGAGGAGATCAGGGACCCCTAAGATGTCCTACTGAGCAAAGACAGACTAACAAAAATGGAAGGGGTGTAGAAGAGCAACCAAGGGTTCAGGAAGTAAAAAACCTAGCACCTGAACTGAATGTACCTCAGGTGTGGGTTGAACTACAAAGAAACCTGGCCCAGATAAATGAAAACTTAGTAAGGTTACTGCAAGCTCAACAACAAGGAGTCCAAGCAGCACAAGCATTACCATAGGACCAAAACCAAGAAGTTGTTAGGAACAACCTAGTGAATGTTCCTTCTGATGAAAATGAAAAGAATGAAGATGCTGAAGATGAGGATAGAAGACATCCCAGAGGTAGAAGAATCAGGTCTGAGATTGGCCAAGTATCCAGAGCCAATAACTCAGCTTATGACCATTCCATGGGGGGTGAAGTTGAAAGACCTAGTGAGAGGAGAAGAAGAAGGAGACATAGAGACTATATGGACTTAAAAGAATCACACAGGTCTAGAAGGCATAGAGCTGAAGATCTTGAGAGCTCTGATGATGTCAGATAGTTGGAGAGGTTTCAAGGCCTAAGACCTCCACAATTTGATGGCAAAGCTGGACCAGAGAAAGCTGAAGAATTGCTAGGATTCACTGAGAAGATGTTCGAGATGATGCACTTAAACTCCACCAAGAAAGTATCTCTAACTACCTATAATCTTGTAGGTAGTGCATAAATGTGGTGGAGAAGTGTTAGAGATAGGCATACTACCCAGAGAGGTAGAAGAGCATATCATGAGCTAGAGATGACATGGCTTGAGTTCACAAGGTTGTTCCAATACCAATATATAAGTGATGCCATCAAAGACCTAAAAGCAAGCTGAGTTTGATGCACCACAATAAGACAACGTCAGTATTCTGGAATACGAACACAAGTTCAACCAACTTGTGAGGTACGCACCATAGTACCATGGGTTGGAAGAACTTAAAGCCAAAAGGTCTGTCAGAGGCTTGAGACCAGATGTCAGGAGAGCTATTAGGCCTTTCAATGCCATTACATATCATGATGCTGTTCAGAAGGCTTTACTGGTGGAACAGGAAGAGTATGAAAGTAAATGGTTTTCTAGTGGACCAGGAAAGGCCAGCCAAGCTGGAAGACTGTAGAAACCAATGAAAGGTAAGGACACTTCGAAGGCTGGAAAACCTAGTGTTGAGCTCAAGGCCAAGAATAAGTTTGTTGGCCCAAGGTGTCCTCGACGTAAGAAGTTTCATGGCAAGAGGCCATGTTATTTTGAAACACAAGCATGTCTCAGATATGGATCTTTGGATCACTAGATCAAGGACTGTCCTTTAGTCCAAAGAAGAGGGTAGGAGGACCAATGCCAGAATAGGCCTAATATGCCACCTGTTAGAGACAATCAACCAAGGGGTCCTTCTAGAGCTCAAAGGCCTCAAGTGCAGAAAGTTGGAAGGGTATTCCATACTGATAAGGGAGAGACATCCCAACAAGGAGCACTTGGAGGTAATATTTATTTTAATGGTGTGCCAGTTAGTGTGTTGTTTGATACTGGTGCTTCAGTGTCTATTATGGCTAGAAAGTTAACTAAATCCATGAAATTGTCTATAGAATTCATGCCTAATATATCATTAGTAAGAACAGCGGGTAGTCAATGTCTTTTTACTAGTGAACTGGCTAAGAATTGTGAGTTAGTAGTTGGAAAGGCTAAGATTTTGACTGATCTGCTAGTGTTAAATATTCCAAAGTATGATATTGTCCTTGGCATGGATTGGTTAGCAAAGTACGGAATCAATATTGATTGTGCTAAAAGAGAAATCACATTGCCTGGTAATGAAGTGCATGCATTAGTGAATTCTAAGGAATTAGTGTATGAATGCATGGCATGGAACTAGAAGTTATGGATGAAATTCCTGTGGTTTCTAAAGATGAATATTACAAGTTAAATGGTGTTGAAATTGATGAGGAAGTTCACAGAATACATGTAGTGAGAGACTTTCCACAGGTCTTTCCTAAAGACCTGCCAGGTATTCCCCCTCCAAGAGAGGCAGAATTTGAAATCAAGTTACAAATCGGGGCAGTAACAATATCCATACCTCCTTATAGAATGCTAATCACAGAGATGACTGAGCTCAAGAAACAACTTGATGAACTTCTTCAGAAAGGGTTCATAAGACCAAGTGTTTCATTATGGGGAGCTCCAGTTCTCTTTGTGAAAAAGAAGGATGGATATTGAGATTGTGTATTGACTACAGAAAGTTGAATGCTATAACTATAAAAAACAAGTATCCACTCCCTAGGATTTAGGATCTATTTGATCAACTCAAGTGATCAAAGATATTCCCTAAGATTGATTTGAGATCTGGGTACTTTCAGTTAAGAGTAAAAGAGGAGGATATACCTAAGACAGCATTTTGAACCAAATATGGGCACTATGAGTATACAGTTATGTCATTTGGATTGACTAATGCCCCTGCCATATTCATGGACCTGATGAACCATGTTCAGACCTTACTAAGACAAGTTTATAGTGGTGTTCATTGATGACAACCTAGTGTATTTCGAGGATGAAAGTGAACATGAGCATCACTTGAGAACTGTATTGAACACACTGTTGAACAATCAACTGTATGCAAAATTTTCCAAGTGCCAATTTTGGATTACAGAAGTATCTTTCCTTGGACACATCATTGATGCACAAGACCCTAGAGCAGACCTGGAAAAGAACAAGGCTGTGCAAGAGTGGGAAAGACCTAAGACTGTAAAGGAAGTCAGAAGCTTCCTAGGATTGGCAGGCTATTACAGAAGATTTGTACCAAAATTTTTCATGATTGCCTTAGTTCGTACTCAACTGACCAAGAAAGGTCAAATATTTGAGTGGATTGAGAAGTGTGAAAAGAGTTTTCAGGAACTAAAGAGTAGATTGACTCAAGCCCCAGTGCTGATCCCACCTGATCCAAGTAAGCTCTATACAGATGCATCTAGATCCGGGTTAGGACGTGTTCTGATGCAAGATAAAAGTGTGATTGCTTATGGGTCAAGGAAATTGAGACCCCATGACCAAAACTATCCTACCCATGACCTAGAGCTTGCTGTGGTGATTTTTGCCCTAAAACAATGGAGGCATTACCTATTGGGAAGCTCATTTGTGCTATACACTAACCATAAAAGCCTAAAGTACCTGTTCATTCAGAAAGAGTTGAACATGAGGCAAATAAGATGTTTGGAGTATATCAAAGACTACCACTGCAGCATTGAGTACACTGAAGGTAAAGGCAATCTAGTGGCAGATGCCTTAAGTAGAAAGTACACTGGTTTGATAAAAGGTGGATCTTTGGCAGATACTAATGAGGAGAATAGTTTGATATACCTTTGGTATAAGTGGCAACAGTGGGAAGAAACACAAGTCCATACATTAAATATTCAATCTAGGTGGATTAAGGAGATAAGGAAGGCACAAAAAACATATCCAAACATGAAGAAGATTTCAGGAGAAGACAAAAGGTCCTTGTATGAATCATTTACCTACAAGCAAGGATTATTCTACTTTAAGAAAAAAATATATGTGCCTAGTGAACAAGAACTTAGAAATGAGATACTTGAAGAGGCTCACATGAGCAAACTGAATATCCATCCTAGAAGTGAAAATATGTACATAGACTTGAAGACACATTTTTGGTGGCCAAACATGAAGAAAGACATAGCCACATATGTGTCTAAATGTGCAACATGCCAAAGAGTGAAAGTAGAGCACCAAAAGCCAGCAGGAACACTACAGACCTTACCCATTCCAGTTAGAAATTGGGGTAACATAATAATGGACTTCTTAACTCGGTTGCCTATGACCAGAGTAAGACTTGACACAATCTGGGTCATTATGGATAGGTTAACCAAGTGTGCTCACTGTTTGCCAATAAATATCACATACTCACTAGAAAAATTGGCACAAATGTACATCAAAGAGATAGTAAGGCTGCATGGAGTGCCAGACTCCATAGTGTCAGACAGAGATCCAAGGTTTACTGCTAGATTTTGGAGTGATTTTCACAAGGCACTAGGATCCAAAATCCACTTGAGCACTGCTTATCATCCTCAGACTGATGGATAGACTGAGAGGGTGATTTAGATATTGGAAGACATGCTCAGGAGTTGTATATTGGATTTTAAAGGGGAATGGGACCAACACTTACCTTTGGTGGAATTTTCTTATAACAACAGTTATCAAACCACCATTGATATGGCACCTTATGAAGCCCTTTATGGGAGAAGGTGCATGACACCCCATTGTTGGGTGGAAGCCTCAGATAGGCTGGAGTTGGGTCCAGAGATTATTGAAAACACAACAAGTACATCAAGAAGATACAAGAAAGGTTAAAAATAGCTAATGAAAGGACCATTGGTTATGTGAACAAAAGAAGAAGAGACTTGGAGTTTATGGTTGGAGACAAAGTGTGGCTCAAAGTAGCACCAACCAAAGGCACTATGAGGTTTGGCAAACTTAGTAAGCTATCCCCAAGGTACATTGGTCCTTATGAAATACTAGAAAGGGTTAACAAGGTGGCTTATAGGTTGGCTCTACTGCCAAGTGTGTCAAGTGTCCATAATGTTTTCCACATCAGTATGCTTAAGAAGTGTTTGATAGACACAAAGCATACTATAACAGTGGAAGAGATACAGTTAGAGCCTAGGTTGACTTATGAAGAGAAACCTATAGCTATCTTAGCTAAGGATATCAGAAGGCTAAGAAACAAGCTTATTCCCATGGTCAAAGTTCAGTGGTCACACCATTCTGAAAGAGAGGCAAACTGGGAACTGATAAAGGAATGCAAGAGAGATATCCAGAACAGTACCCCAAGCTAAAGGCAATTTTAGAGGAGTAAAATTTTTAAGGGGGGAAGAAATGTTACAACTTCACAAAATGGGAAAATTACAGCATAAGGACCTAAACTTATATGCTTTAATTTTCACCATAGTGCATGATTTTTGAAATGTAAAGTAGTCAATATACACCCCTTAAGTGCCAAAAACAATGATAGCTTGGTCCTTAAGAAAGCATTGGCACATCGCCTAATTTTTAAGTAACCTATGGACCAAATTATAAGGTTACAAAAGTTGGGTACTCAATTGCACAAATATCTAAAGATGGCTATGGAAAGGACATGGATGGAATTATGAAGAAAGGACATGAATGGAATTAAGGATATTGTTGGGGACCGAAGTGCTTAAGAAGGCAAAGTTGATCATTTATGGCATAATGCCAACTAAGGATCCTTTTTTTCTAAAAGTTATAATGACCCTTGACAAGATTAAAGGTGGTCAAAAACATCATCTTCCCACCCAAAATGGTTGGAAATAACCTCTCCAAGTGTTGGGCAAATTTTCAAACATTTGCATATACGCCACCTTAGTCAAAACAGTGTATAAATGAAGAAAAAACTTTATTTCATTGGCATTTTCCTTAAATTTCGGTCTCTAGCAGCTAATACCTCTTCCTTAAGTTCTTCCATCACCCTCCATAGCCACCATACCTTAAGAAAACAAGAGGAAGCAAGAGAAAGCAAAGAAGACATCAAAGAGTGCAAGAAAACCTAATTTTGGTTCTATTTGGGTTTTCAGATTTCATAGCAAAGGTAAGGATTTTCTAAAGTTTCCTGGATTTTTTACTGTATTTTCAAACATTCATGAAGCTAAGACCATGCTTGGAAGAGAGCAAAAAGCTCAAGGAACCAAGTATGGGTTAAGGGGAAAGAAGCATGGCAAGGTTTCGGCCTTAGTGTTACCATGCTAAAGATGGCAGCAAGAAAGAAGGGTTTTTAGAGCCCAAGCTAGTACTAACTAAGACCTAAAAGACTCCTAAGACCAAGAAAAATCTTGAGAAGGGCTTCCATAGTGATCTTATTGTGATATCTCATTGCTTTATTGAATGATTATGGACTAACCCTAATGTGTTATTGCTGCCAGCATTACATGTGTTTGTTGCTGTGTTTGTTGGTGCATATGGTTGCCATATTTGTTTGTATGTGTTTTTTTTTGTGTATTTTTATGTCTTTGGATTTCTGGTGGCACGTTGCTATGGAATACTTTATATTGAAAGCCCTTACTAAGTTCTTTACAAAGAGCTTACTCCCTTTTTCGTCCATTTTCAGGAACACCTGAAGAAGAACATTCAAACTAATAGTTGTAGTTTGAGTTTTCCTGTGAAATTTTAGATACATGAACTTCAATATGTCTAGTATTAAAATGGAGCGTTTCATGATTTTTAGAGCACATTTGCTAATTTTAGTGTTGGTACTTTTTTCCTTACGCAGCAGCCGTCTTTTAAAGTTTCTGGAGTGCATTGTGGTTGTAAAGCTCTCCAAGAAGCTAGTGTACATAACCGACTAATCTAGGACATATGTATGATGAATCTATGCATGTAAATACACTATTGATGGTGTATGGATGATATATGAAGCAATAAAGTGATGTTTGAGGTTGAATGTTCAATTCTGTCCATTTTGCAACTCATTAGCTGTTCCAAAGAAAATTATGTTTAATGTTTATGGAATGCCACTAAATTCAGTGAAATGACTTTCCCAAGTGTTTAAGACATGTAAGAACCTACTCATGTTGGTTTTGCACCTGGAAATGAAGTGTATGAATTTTATGAAATTTTGTATGGGCATTATGGTCATTACTTGTACAGATTTGGTACCCTGTACTGTAAGAGCCATAAATTACTGTACACAATGAGTTTAGCTATGAAACTTTGACCACACCTAGATAACATACAGAGGTTGAATTGAAATTTGGAATTTCTAAATTTGGAGCTCTGTATCCAAAGATATGACATTCTAAATTTGGCAAAGTAACTATTTATCTGGTCAAAATTTGGTAACCAACTTAAAAAATCCATAACTTTGTCCATAGGTGGGATTTT
The DNA here is from genome assembly GCA_005392925.1 of Aquilaria sinensis. Classification (NCBI taxonomy): domain Eukaryota; kingdom Viridiplantae; phylum Streptophyta; class Magnoliopsida; order Malvales; family Thymelaeaceae; genus Aquilaria; species Aquilaria sinensis. Next base: position 223,338 of record SMDT01003115.1, on the reverse strand, counting down.
GATGTAAAAAAAAATTTATTGGTTTTCTTTGAGTCTCTACTTGATAATGGAACAAATAAAATAGGGGGTTACAGGGGTAGAATGATACAGTTTATTAGTGGAAGTTACAGGTGCAGTGGCTGGCCACTAGAACTTAACAAAATTGCCTAATGTGTGGAAGCCAAAACTAATAATTGTGCTCGTGTTTTCCTTATTAGCTTCCATAGTGTGGATAAATGTAAATATGTGTTATGGTTTGACCAATATACACATATTTGCAAAAATACCAAGAGGGCCACTTGGGTAATATAGTGAGCATTGTTCTGATGGCCTACAGAACATGCATAGCTCCTGGGAGATTGACACATTAAACATTGTCACTGTATTTAAGCTCTTAGAGTGCTAAGACCTTTGGGTCCATGATGAAGGAAGGCCCACTCACCTTAGGATGCTTCGTAGTAAAAGCTGGATGAAATGACCTAGAACAACACACAACAATGTCAAATCAATGCCAGGGAAGGGAAAATTGCTAAAACGGATTATACCATTGCTCCCTTCTTGTGGGACTTCCATCCCCTTAGAAGAGTGTGGTCTCTTTCGGACCAGTTGAGGCTCCTCTAGATGAAACTCCTCTATATCCACCATAGGGGGCACAAACTTGGCGAATTTTGGGGGTGGAAGCCTTAAACCCTAGAGTATAGGCTACCTCAGCTAGTAGAATCTAAAGCTTGCGGGCATCGGCCAGCTTGTTAGCTATGCCCTTACGCTACTTCATCAACTTTTTGGCCTGGCCATCCATATTTTCAAAAAGGAAAATTTTAGTTAAAATCACTCTGGCAAATGAAAATAGAGGTGGAAGATGTTTGGAATATGACTTTCGGGGTTCGATGCACCTCACTGGGGTTGGAAGGCGATCTCAAAGAACTTCACTAACAACCGCTTTTACCTCAAAACCTAGTTGGTGGGGCTCAACATGCTAGGATAAGACAGGTGGGCCCTACTAATTCCTGCCCTCCTGAGTGTCATTTCCCCTATGTCCGTGTAATGGATGGGGAACAACTGGGCAAATTTTTTGTTCCTCACTACCGACTCCAACCAGGTAATGAGCCTATATAAACCCTGAGACTTTCAGAGCCCTCATATAAAGAAGGCCTTTGGACCAACACTTGCTAAGGGGTCACTGCTCACTCACATGTGAAGTCCCACTATGTTTCCTTCAACATCTAAAAGAATTAGTGCTTCCAATTGGCCCACGAGTCCTTGCAATTGATGAATGAGAAGGATTTATTGCCCCAAATTGAAAGGGGCAATGTGGAAGAACAACAAGCCTTTCTTCAGCTCCAGCATATAGAACGGGAGAAAGACCTCCAGTAAAGATCCACCATCACCATTTTTTAGCTGATGATGAAGGCATTGATGTGAGCGAAAGAGTTTAGGTTCAGTTGTAATGATGTTTTGACCCCTTTTTTAAAATGATGATCCAAACCCACATTTTCTTAAGAATGGGGAGTTATGGTTCCAAGCGGGCTTATGCATGGCCTACAATGAACAAAGCCCATATTTAGGAAAGGCAGTAACAAGAAGCCTAGCCCAAAATGAATAAAAAAGGAAACCCAACAAAGATAGAAACAGAATTCCCCAATTACAGGATAATTCCATCTAAGCGTGATTCTCTCATATCATCCCCTAGCTATATAAAATAGTTCCATTCCCCAATCCTGAGGTGCAACATTTTCACTCTACATTTCATTATTTCCACCTTCTTATCATGAACTGACTTAATCATCGAAGGGTTTCCTTTGAGAAAAACATTCTATTGCTCTAACAGTATCTTTGGCTATAGAATTCTCGGTTCACTAGCTCCAAAGCTCCTAGGCCAGTCTCACCTAGTCTATATGACCCCACTTTGACTATTATACGCACTTGATCTTTGTGGTCATTTTGATCTTTCTTTCTTGTGTAATTTTTTTTTTAGGCGATTTGTTTGACCAAGATTTGGTAGAGAATAAAATCGATGCCACAAGGGGAGTAACTTAGAAGAGATCAAGGCAAAGAAATTTGAGATGAAGATAGGATGGAGGCAGAGGTTGAGATGATGGCAGAGCCAGAAAAGTGAAGGGCAGCAACTCTAGGAAATCAAAGGGTAAAGCTGGAAAAAATTGCAAAACCTTAAAACACCTAAAATACCTATAAATTAAAATTGAAAAAAAATAAGAGTAACTGAATTTCTGTCACTATGTGGAATAACTAAAGCTTTCAATTTCTCATGTCCAGCCTGCCTCCAAAGGAGCGATTGAGACATTTCAATCACTCCTCAGTCACTCTAAACTAGTGACTAAGATATTCATGATTGAATATTTTACTTGTCATTCAGTCACTCCATGCAACTATTTCTTCAATAATTTTTGTGCATCTATCTTATAGTGAAAAACTCCTATTAGCCTCTTTGGATTTCTATTTCGTAATTTGTGTGTGTGTGTGTGTGTTTTCATGTTTTAGTAATCAGAAGCATCTGTACAAGCATAATAGTATGAGGCAATCTATAGTTAAGGAAATGGGGGAATGCCTACTTTTCTAGGACGTGGAAGGTCACTAAACTAGCATAACTGTCTTTTTTATGAGAAGTTTGGTGGAGGAAAAGTTTGAACGCTTAACCTCCACCTTGGTGTCTTAAGCCTTAACCACTTGAGCTGGGGGCTTTAGGACCATTTCATAATTTGGAAAACACATCAGCTTCAACCTATAGCTATTGTAAACCTGAAACCGCACCATGATTTAGAATTGTTACAAATCCATGTCTTGATCATGTTCCCGGTTTGATGAAAAACCCAAGTTCTTCTACCCCAAGTAAACTAAAGGATTACTTAGTTGTCAAGAAATGGTAGTGGGTTTATATTTGGGAATTGAGAAAAAAGACGCTATAAGCTACAAATTCTCTAAAATTGAACCATGTAAGGATTCAGCTAATGTCTGAAATATATTGATATTAATATGATTTATGAGTAGTTTGGTGCAACTGTATCCCGAAACCTTTAAACTCTCATAAATCATTATAAGGTGTTCAGTCGGGCATGGTATAAATTGATTTGAGGAAGGTGTTTAATAAAAGAGGGAGGTTGGGTTTAACATTGACTGTAATTGAGGAAGGTATTTAATAAGAGAGGATTCCTAAAAAGAAATAGAATTCTCATTGATTACATTTCTAAAGGGCCATGGTAGGCATTCTTTTTTATAAAAGGCATCTGTCAAAAATAAGCCCAACCTTAAGTGTGCCACATGAGCGAAAATACCGTACTATCCTTGTTCAAATTACAGAATCCCTCTCATGTCCTTTCAACCACCTAATAGCTTCCTCAATTTGTTCTTTCTTCTGACGAAGCATCTCAACCATACATTGCCTAATCATGCCAATGTTTTAGCTAACATGCCGCCCACCAACTATTTGCATGACTAATGGCGACTCCATGCCATATTCAACTATTTTTGCTCTGGGTTTCCACTTGTAATGCCACCATGCTCGACTGGTCTCCACCAAGCTCATCACTCTTCATGTGGAGGTCTACACAGGTGGAACCCGTTGGACCTGTGGCATTAATAGTGGGAAGTCACTCAACGATATTTAGGTCATTCTAGACTTTAGTTTGGCTCGAGGCGCCAACTGGAAGTATGGGAGGTGTGGTTTTGATGGCGACATGCGCTAGTGCCAAAGGTCATCCGCCTATCCCCATGACAATCGACATTGTTTACCATAAGCCCACTCCATTGTTGGACTCAATTCATTGTCAACTACACCAATTGGATAGGAGAAGAAAAGATTCGATTGATACCTGATTCAAAACCCATGATCTTGCCTAAGGAAGAAAAAGAGAAGTCAAATTGTGATTAATTCTAGAATAATCCTTATTCTTTTTAATTTATTCAATTTTAGCCTAAACTTTTGTATATAAACAAAGTAATGTATATTTGATATTGGCTTACAAGCTTATATATTAGGAGCAACTTTAATGTTAGGTCAAATTTTTTAATTTCAATTATACATACAAGTAATGAAATTTGTACATATCCTTTATATTCTTTTGTACATATCCCATATATGCATACAAAATAATAGCTTGACAACTTTAGTATCAAATTATAACATATGCACCTACATAAACATAATTGTACAAACATTGAATCCCATATGTACATATATGATTAAATAAATAAATAAAATTGTACTAACATATAATTACATATTTACAAAATAATAAACTCATTTGTATAAAAAATGTAAAATGCATTATTATGCATATGTAAAAGTTTATCCACTCATATATTTGTAACATATCTATATTTTTATTTGTACATATGTGTTATATGTTTTATACATATCTATCACTTGATTTTTACATCAAGTTTTACACATATTTGTTATCCGATTCGTATACATCTCAAATTTTGGTGGTAAGCGGAATTTGACGAGTTTACACATGTTTTTTTACTATCGAATAATGAGTAATATATCTGTGAATTTATTTATGTATATGTCACACATTATTTGTAGAAACTTTTCACCTTCATTGTATATCAAGTTTGTATATATCTGGTATTTGGCTTCTGCATATCTTCAATCTAGGGGAGTGGACATGGGATTTGATGTATGTACGTTCGTTTTGTGCTATAAAGGGTAGTACTGAAATGTAAATATGTTTAAATATATATAGATGTAAGAGGTAGGACGTAGCTTTTACTTACGCAATAAAAGGAGACTCATGTAGGAAAATTCTACTTTTTGTAGCTACTTTATCTAGTTTTAGACAATTAATTTGATCATCAGAATGTTTGACCAGATATACACTCTTGGTCTTGCGTGATCTTTGATTGAAGTTATATGGATTCCGGTTTGTCTCGACCAACACTTGAAGGTTTGTTCCATCAACTCCATTGATAATTTTGATATCATTCTTTATTTTTTTAGAAAGGAAACTAGATTTTATTTTTGAAATTTGGTTCAAGATATGTATAGCAACGTAAAGGAAAAATGAATGTGGCTCAAAGATTTCCATAAAGATGTGTTGGGATTTTCTTTATTCTAAAAGAGATGGTCCCGCCCTAGAAAAAAATAATTAACGGGCAAGAATAGTCTCTAGCATGGAAGTAGCTTACGAGACAATACAAGAAACATTTTCAGAGATTTGAAAAAAGAAAAATTTGTTTACGAGACAATACAAGAAATTTTATGATGTAGAAGTCTGAAACTTCATCTCATTAATCCCTTTAACATGAATTTATAATATACGGTATCTCCAGAATCTTCAAGTAATTGGTTAAGTCATAGTTGCTGGCATGGGGAGATCAGGATGATGAACATAATCAAGAGTCTAAGACATAAGCAACTGCAGCCATCAGGTGGGGCGGCAACGCCGAGACAGTGAGGCCGCCGTTGTGTTGATCGTCGGCGCCGGAGCATGATCGCAGACGAATGGATGGCGCAGATGCATCTCTGCATTTACCCTCTCCCATGCATATGGGTCTATGTCGAACTACTTGCTCAAGAAATCTCTGCCGATAAAGGACATTGTTTCCGGGATTGCCATCTTTTCCATGAAGGTGAGGTCGTACGCGAGGCGGTCCAAGTCCTCATGGCACTCCATGGCGGGCCTGCCGGTGAACATCTCCACCACCACACACCCAAGAGACCACACGTCCAGAGCCGGCAAGATCAGCCCATCCCCAACCGACTCGGAGGACATGTACAGGGACGTTCCTCTGAACTTTGATCCCGACTTCGGTACCTCTCCAGGGAGTTTGGCCAGTCCGAAGTCCGCAATCTTGAGCTGTGTCACGCCGCCTTTCGTTTTCGAAGGGAAAACGAGGATGTTGGCTAGCTTCAGGTCGCAATGGACGTAATCTTTAGCATGAATCGTCCGCAGTCCCCTCAAGAGCATACGCGTGAAGCACCAGATTTCTGGTTCCGAAAGCCGACCGCCTCTGTTGAAGGAAAATGACAGAACAAGAAGGATGAAAGTAATGACAACTGCTGTGTCTTTTATTGAATTGAAACCAGCCTTATGTAGGCATTACGCTTGGGACGTTAGAAACAAACTTTGCTGAAACTTAGGAAGCAAGAAAACAAAGACTCGGCCTTTTTATTCTTATCTAAACTAATCTCCCCAGTTTTCGGCAACAATGTTTACATACGTCAATGTCCTCTTGCCACATTGGATCACTTACTCCAACACTCCCCCTTGAGCCAATGTTCAGTCTATCTCACAGATCTTTAAATTTTGCCAATGGCAGAGCTTTTGTAAACAAGTCAGCCATTTGATATTCAATTCTACAGCACTTTACTTCTACTTCTCCCTTGTTAACTAACTCCCTTATGTAGTTGTGCTTGATCTCAATATGTTTTGTCCTTCCATGCAAAATAGGATTTCTCGTCATGGCCACAGCTGAAGCATTATCACAGAAAAGTGTAGTTGCTCCTTGTTATTGTCAGTTTAAATCATGTAACAATCTCCTGAGCCAAACAATTTTACAAGCAGCAATATTGGTCGCAACATATTCCGCCTCTGTTGAGGATAAAGCAACTATGCTTTGCTTCTTGGATAACCAGGATATAGGTCCAAACCCTAGGATAAAATAGTTTTCACTAGTGCTTCTTCTATCTTCTTGACTTCCAGCCCAGTCACTATTAGTATATCCTTGTAAAACCAGATCTACATCTTTCAAATACCAGATTCCATAATCTTTTGTTCCTGAAATATACCTGAGTATTCTTATAGTTGCACCATAATGATGCTTTGTGGGATTCTGCTTGTATCTTGACACCAGGCTTACCGCAAACACTATGTTTGGGCGAGTATAAGACAGAAAAAGCAACTTACCAACCAACCTCCTAAATGAACCTGCCATTTCGGTTCCATCCTGAGCTTTGATCTTTTCATTTGCATTCATTGGGGGTAGTTGCAGCTTTGTACTTGTTCATATTAAACTGTTTCAGTACATCAGTAGCATATTTTTGCTGAGATATGAAGATAACTTTTTTGGTTTGCTGGACTTCTAACCCAAGAAAATAACTGAGAGTTCCCATATCAGTTATCTCGAATACTTCCATCATTGGTCTTTTGAATTCCATTATGATCTGAGATGATGATCCTATATAGATCATGTCATCTACATATAGGCTCACCGTGATGCATGGTCTCCACCTTTTTTCAGATATAAGGTAGGTTCATCGGGGTTCCTGTGAAAGTCCATGAGTTAGAAAAAAAACTCATCTATTTTACTGTACCAAGCTCTAGGTGCCTGTTTTAGATCATATAGAGCTTTCTTGAGTCTATAGATCTTCCCTTGTTCTCCTGTCTTTTCGAACCCTTGAGGTTGTCGTACATAAACTTCTTCTTTCAATTCTCCATTGAGGAAGGCAGACTTCATGTCAAATTGAGGTACTTTCCACTGGTGCTTTGCTGCAATTGCAAGAATCATTCTCACTATTTCAAATTTAGCAACTGGTGAGAATGTTTCTTCAAAATCAACTCCTAGCTCCTGTGTGTATCCACGTGCCACTAGCCTTTCCTTGTGTTTTTAATCGTTCCATCAAAATGATATTTTGTTTTAAAAATCCACTTTAAGCTTACCACCTTCTTTCTTGGAGGCAAGTCAGTAATCTCCCAAGTGTCATTCTTCTCAGTAGCTTCAATTTCAGTTGTCATGGCTTCTTTCCAGATCTCATTCTCCATGGCTATATGCACATCAGTTGGATCTCCTGCGAACATTGCATATGTTGAGTAGATTTCCCTTAGAGATTTTATTTTAGCTCTGTCAAATGGAGGTGGTGATCCTTCAGAAGCTGTTGAAGATGTCCTTACAAGTGTTTCCTCACCAAGTGTTCCTGGTCTAGCTTCCATCTCTACTAAAGCAGACTCTTCCTCAATATCTACCCTTGTGCCATCCTTTTTTTCTTCTTCCTTCCAGCTCAAATTTTCATCAAACTTAACATCCCTACTAATCACAATGTTTTTGCTTCTAGATCAAATAATCTATATGCTTTTGATTTTAAGCTATATCCAACAAAGATGTATTTCTTAGACTTTTGATCCAGTTTATGTCTGCCTATAGGAATTAAGGCATAACATATACATTTAAAAACTCTTAAATGAGCTATAGATGGTTTTTAGTCATACCAGGCTTCGTAAGGTGTCTTGTTCCACACTACCTTTGTTGGAGAAAAGTTGAGCATATACACAGCAACAACAATGGCTTCTGCCCATAATTCATTTGAGAGCCCTTTAGTTTGCATCATGGCCCTTTCCATCTCCACCACTGCCCTATTTTTCCTTTCAACAATGCCATTTTGTTCTGAAGTGTAGGGTGCTGTCAATTTTCTTCTGATGCCATGCTCATCACAAAAGCTGTTGAACTCTTTTAAGGAAAACTCACCTCCTCTATCTAATCTTAGAGTTTTTATTGTTTGATTGCATTGTTTTTCAACCAAAATTTTGAATTTTTTTAACTGCTCAAATGCTTTTGATTTGTGACTAAGGAAATAAACCTAACTCATTTTTGAAAAATCATCAATGAATAACAGGAAGAACTTACTTCCACCATGTGATTTTGTTTTCTTGGGTCCACAAATGTCAGTATGGATTAGTTGACATTTTGATTGGCTCTTTTAGCTTTCCCTTTGGGAAAAGGTTTTCTTGTTTGTTTTCCTAGGGCACATCCTTCACACACATTTTTCAATTCTCCCCTACTTGGCAGTCCTATAACCATTTCTTTACTTGACAAAAGTTTCAAACCCTGAATGTAGAAGTGTCCATATCTTTGATGCCATTTTTCTGAATCATCATCCTTAATGCTTGTTAACAAACACTTGTTTTTGCACTCAACCTCCACTGGGAACATCTTGTTGTCAGTCATGTTGGATTCCAGCACCTTGTTGCCTGCACTAGTCTTGACACAACACATGCCATTTCCAAAATATGACTGAATAACCAAGTTCTACTAACTGTCCAACACTAATGAGATTGTGGGCCAAACTGGTGCATATTGAACATCCTTAATCATTCTTTCTTTACCATTTGAATGAACTGACACATTACCTTTTCCTTGAATTTGTACTTGCTTGTTGTTTCCAAGTCTGACCTGAGCCTTATATGCCTCATCCAGCATTTTGAACTTGCTCTTGACTCCAATTAAATAATTTGAACATGCACTGTCCAAATACCATATTTCCTTCGAAGGTAGATTAGTCTCCTCACTGGCCATGAATAGGTAGTCTTCACTATCTTCTACTTCTTGTGCAAATTTGGCCTAGTCATCTTTGCTCCAGCAGACATCTTCTCTGTGTCCAAACTTTTTGCAATATGTGCATTGGATTGATCTACCTCGCCCTCTTCCTCTGAAGGAGGTCCTTCCTCTTCCTTTAAATTGGGAGGGTCTGCTCTTCTCCCCCTGGACCTCGAAAGCCTGCTTTTCCTCTCTTCCAGCTGTTCTATTGATCCTGGCCTCATGAGTCTGCAAGGATCCCATTAGCTCATCAATCGAAAGTGTGGCCAGATCTTTTGATTCTTCAATAGCAGCAACTACATGATCAAACTTAGGAATCAGGCTCCTAGTTATCTTTCCAATTACTATTTCATTTGTGATTTTGTCGCCATATGCTCTCATTTGATTGACTATGGACGAGATCCTTCCCAAAAAGTCTTGGACAGACTCCCCATTTTTCACGAGAACGGTTTCAAAGTCTCTTCTCAAAAGTTGCAATTTTACTGTGATGACTCTTGCTAACCCCTGGTACTCAGTCTTAAGAGTGCTCAATGCTTGCTTGGCTGTAGTTGCTCCAACGATGTGAGAGAAGATTGATTCATCCACAACTTGTTGAATGAAGAAAAAGGCTTTCACATCTTTCTTTATCAGCTCCCTAATAGCTCATTCTTCTGAGGTTTCTGCACTAAAACCTTGTTCAACAAGATCCCATAGATCCTAAGATCTAAAGAGGGTCTTCATTTTGATACTCCAATATTCATAAAAGTCTCGATAAATCATGGGAATTTAAGGTTAGACACATTTACTGAATTGTTTCTAGCAGCTCCATTTGCCACTGTTCTTTCTATTAAGCACAGATGAAAGATAGAACAAACAAAAACTAGCCAAAGGATTTCAACCTGGCTCTAGTACCAGAATGAAGGAAAATGACAGAACAAGAAGGATGAAAGTAATGGCAACTGCTATGTCTTTTATTGAATTGAAACGAGCCTTATGTAAGCATTACACTTGGAACGTTACAAACAAACTTTGCTGAAACTTAGGAAGCAAGAAAAACAAACAACTAAAGACTCAGCCTTTTTATTCTTATCTAAACTAAATCACTAATTTTCAGCAGCAACGTTTACATTGGTCTCCACGTTAGTGTCCTCTTGCCACATTAGATCACTTACTCCAACATCTGTTCCAAATGATGTCGGAGAGGGTGCCATGGCTTGCATACTCCAGCAACAAGTTAAAGCAAGCATTCCAGCCTCCATCCTCGAGCCTGGTCTCACTTCTAAGCCAACCAACAACCTCCGGAGACCCTTTAAGATCGCTGAGGATGAAGGCTTCCTTTTGAAGCATTTCAAAGAAGACGATTCGGGAGAATTTTACAGTGATGAGAGGATGGGAATGCATATTGGTATCGGTGAGATGGATGGTGCCGCAAGAGCCCTCGCCGAATGGTAGTACCCTAAGCCAACTGACTGTTAGTGTTGTGCCCAAAAGCCAATCATGAGATGATTGTATTTTTTGCACATTGAGTCATGATATTTTATTAAGGCATTAATCCAGCAATTATGTTTGTTGTTTTGTTTCTGCGTAATGTAATAAACATAATTGTAACCCTAGAATAATGATATTCTCAAACGTCCCTGGTCTAGTATTATTGTAGAACGGGTTGCAATAATACATAACGACTAGCATATGTGGAGACTAATATGAGATATGTAGTCTACATATGGGTACAAGTTGGAGAACTTGTGTACTGGACCGACCCACCATGAGAACACTACATGGATCGTTACATGAGTGTCATAAGTCATTCTCATAGTGATCATGGTATATGTAGTCCTTCGACCTAAGATCATCAAGGTTCCCTACATGTGAGTCACATACTTTGATACTTTCCTTTGTTGCTCCTAACTAGGTGAACTTGAAGGAGGTCATTGGGTATGTCACATATCATGCGGAGGGATTTGTATCATCAAGATGAGATTTTTCCCTCCTATGTAACGGGAGTGATATCTTTGGGCCCTTTGATAGAGTGAGACTTAGAAAATGCATGGCCATGCTCGGATGAGTTGATATACGATATCAATGTCATCAGTTTAAGTTGGTCTACTCGGTAATCAAGAAACCAAAGATTGGGCTATACGAGAGTGACACATTCCATGTCTCGTCTTAGTCTTGATATCTTGGACAAAGGGACAATGGCATATATCGGTGATGATCATAAAGGTTTAGTTGAATCACCGACAATCTTGTCACTTGGGTAGCAATGATGTGTTGCTAGACACCGCTCATTGCTTATGATCATAAATGTGATTTATGATTATTGCCAACGTGGTAAGAGCCTATTGGGTCGCACACATAGAGCCATTTGGATCATTAGAGTGCATGGGCTAATTATCTGGGTTATGGTTTCACAATAATTTCGTATTAATAATGGGCCCAAAAGTTGAGCCATTATTAAGCCTGAAATTGAAGCCTAATTGGATTAGGGCTTTGAAACCCATTAGGCCTGGAAGTTGAGTCTCACTATAAATACAACTTTTAGTGAGAAATTCGAACTTCTTACCCTAGCCTCCCAAAAGGACAGCTGCACTCTTCTCTTGCAATTCCTTGGAGGACACATGCTGGCACTGCAAGCGCAAGAGAAATGCATCTGCCGGGATGTGGTGGAAGCATGGTGATCCCGAGAGGCTCGTGTGGATACCATAGAGAGCTTGAACACGTCAACTGTTTAGGTTTTGTGATTCGACTTTATAGTTGGGTGAGAGATTTCAACCGAAAATTAGGTATGAAAATTTTCGAACACCCGGTTTCCGTTTCACTTGGATCCTGGAAGGTTTCGGTTAAATTCCGCTACGCTTGTTTGGCTCCCGAAACCCAACACTGACGGGCTCCATCACTATGAAACAGAGATAGAGAGAGAGAGAGAGAGCTTGGTGGGAAGGGACTAGAATAATGTTTAGGGTTCAAAAATTGAAAAGCAGAGGTGAGGACAGTATATAGAGAAGAGTAGATTAGTAGGTTGCTTGCTTTTGAAGTCAAAAAATGCGCCAACTTGAAGCTACTCGAGGAATGTAAGTTCTATCTACTACCCTAAAGTCCAAAGATTAGTAGGGAAGTTACAGTCTAGTCCTACTTTGACCCTGTTTTAGAGCCTCATCAAGTTAGTTAACATGGAAAACTTTTTACCTCTTGTAAAATTTTAGATTTTTTTCTCCCTTTTTTAATCACTAATGTGTACAATTTTTATAGTGTTTTCTTTTTCTTTTTGTTTGCAACCACTACAATACATGCTTGATAGTTATTATATTATAGACATTTGTCTAATTAGACATACTAACCCATCATTAATTTCCTATATATAATTCATAAGCAAATTTAAAATTTTACTAATTTGCCCCTGGACAAAAATCACCCTCAACTCCTATAAAACCCTACCTCACAACTGCCGCTGTCGTCACCAGAGCCGAAGCCGAACTATCATCGGTTCCAAATCATCGCTTAGAGATCTCACTGTCATTGTTCACCTTTAGATTTCACAGCTCCTCGTCTCTGCATATGCACGCGATCATTGTTCACTTCCAGATCATACCATCATCGCTTACCTCCAGATCTGCTAACCATTGCCTCTAGATCATGCTTGTTAAAGCGTCCGATCTTCTTCTCAACCGTTGCTACAAATGATTTGTGCACAGAAGTAGACTGGAAAAGTGTTAAAGACAAGATAAAGAAATTTCTAAAACAATAGGTAAAAATGTCTGGTGAACTATGTAAAGTGTATAGCATAATAAGTAAATATTTTGTTTCCTTCTAATAATATGTAAAATGTAAAAGTGTCTTAAGAAATATTTAAAAGTATCTAAAGAAGTATGCACAAGTGTCTGAAAAAGTATATACACTTACATGTAGACATTTTAATTTTTAGACAATATATAAACTATAAAACTGTCTAAAAGATTATGCAAAAGTGCCTAAAGAAATATGCAAAAAATGTCGGAAGCAATATACGTATAATTTACTTTATTTAAAAATAAAGTGTCTGATTCAATAAGTAAAAAATGTCTGAATTAATATGTAAAAATGTTTAATATTATATATCAAAATGGCTGAAGTAATGTGTTAAATCGTCTATAAAAATATGTAAAAGTGTCTATAAATATATATAAAAGTGACTACAAACAATATATAAAAAATTTGCTATCTTCAAATTTAATAATATCTGAAAAATAGGACAAAGTGTCTAAATAAATTTGTAAAAGTGTCTTAATAATAATACAAAAATGTAAATAAGCATGTAAAACTAAAAAATTTCTCCTTGTCCTTTATCTGTGCTTCTCACTCTCCTACGATTGAACAAAGCTTCATTATCCCCACTGACAGATTTACAAGGTCGATCTCTCCTTCGCCCTCCATGGCTCATCGTCCGATCATCCGTCATCTGCCATCTTATCGCTCATTGTTATCCGTCGTTCTGTCGCTCATCGTCATTGTCCATCGTTAGTCATCCGATAATCCTTGTATCACTCATCGTCTAATCGTCTGTTGTCCTCCTGCTTCTTGCTCACCTGCTCCGATCTGCCTCTTCTCTCCACTAACAACTGACATCTCGCTTCAATTTCTCTTTTCCCGGCCAGTGGGTACGGGTTCACTGAATCGACTAAGATCTCACTCCGATCTAATCGTCTAATTGTCCATTGTCCGGCTTCAGTGTGATTGTGAGTTCATTGAATTGAGGAGCCACTAGCGACGTCCAGCTTCAATGCGATTGCCGGTTTATGGAATCAAGAAGCCACCGGCAAACGCTAATCGACAGTTAGCTTGGGCATTTTCAGGAAAAAGTGCCAAAGAGAATAGAGGAACGTGGCTTGGGAAACCCAGAAATGATTTAGGGTAAGAAGTAAATTCGGAAAATCACCTCCTATGTCTAATTAGACATATGCTCACCGTATCCCTAGTACATGCTAGAGGCAAAGGAATTAAAAATACGTAAATTATGAGAAACAGTTAGAAGAAATGGTAGCTCCTTGCCCAAGTTACTATGTTTATGATGTATTGTTGTATTGTGATGAGTGTAAAGAAGCAAATAAATAAAAGAGGATAAGGAAAAAATGATACAATGATTTATAGAGGTTTAACTCCACCAACTAAAGTCAATGTTCTTTCCTCAAGCTTTTTCACTTGAGAGATCTTTTACTATTTATTGACCAAAATTACAAAGATTTTATCTTTAAGGTTAAAACCTTGCCAATCCCTTATTTTATTCAAAGTTACCTAGAAACCACACATCTCAGTTTTCTTCAAGAATCACTAAAAACTAGGACCTAGTTTTTAGTGATTCTTGAAGAAAACTGAGATGTGTGGTTTCTAGGTATTTGCTTCAATGATCACTAGAAACCACTTTCTCACAAAGAGATTGTAAGACTTCAAGTGTTTACAAGGTCACAAGCTTACAGAGTAGCACTTTTTCTAGATATATAAGTGAAAACATCAATTAGGGATGACAATTGGGTGGGTTGGGTTAGATTTGGGTCAAGCCATCTAGATTAGAGTTTAATCATGTTAGCATAACTTTGGGTCTATATTGGGTTTAGGTCAAGTTATTTAGATTCGGGTTGATTTTAGGTTGAAAGATTTCATGTCTGGGTTAGATTAGGCGGGGTTTATTTGTGTTTAGGCTTAATGCAGGTTGGGTCATTCTCAGTCTCTCGTAACCTTAAGTCAGGTTTCAAGCCAGATTCTGGTTGACGATCGGGTTTACTTGGGCTACTGATGCATAAGTTGAAATAGTTGAATCAGTTCAATTTTGTTGTCTAATTTTCATGAAAATTTTAAATTAAAGGATTCAATTTTTTTAGTATGATCTAATTTAACTAAATTAGTGTGTTTAATTAAAAAATTCATAGAATTTTTTTCATTATATTTAGTGCATATTTATGTTATTTACCATTTTTTTGCAATACTTTATAATAAGTATTAATTATTTTTCTTAACCCATACTCTCACACAGCTATCACTATATAGGCCACCAAAACCTTCACTCATCTATCACCCAAACACACACTTTTGACAATTTTGCTACACTTCTATTCAATTGAATTTTCTATGAAACTGCTACAAATGTAACTCCAGTTTACTTTTAGTGACTAAACTATAAAATTTCAAAATTTCAAATGAAAATGCAAATAGTTGAAAAGTTTAAGGACCTATGTTGTAATTATTATAGGTGAATGAAATGAAATTTTTCAAAATTTGGATACTTATTGTACAATACTTAAAAGTTTAGGGAGCAATATTGTAATTTTGACAATTGCATATCAAGATCATTAAACTTACTAAATATAAAACTTACTTGTTTTGGAAGAATTCAAATATAAGATTTACTAAACATGAAAGTCCTCTCTCAAAATATAGGACTTACTAAATATAAAGGTCCTAAAAAAAAATAAGTTATTAAATATGAAAATTTCCTCCAAAAATATAAGACTTATTAAATATAGAAGTTTAAAAAAAATGAATGTTGCTAAATATGAAAGTCTCCTCCTCAAATATGGCACTTGCTAAATATGGAAGTCCCAAAAAATGGATGTTACTAATAGTGAAAGTCTCCTTCCTCAAATATGAGACTTACTAAATATGGAACTTCCAAAAAAATGAAGCTATTAAATATGGAAACCCCCATACATAAGATTTACTAAGTATGGAAGTTAATGAAAGATGAAAGTCGAGATTTATGTTGAGGGTTAGGATTGAGCATTAATGTTTAGGGTTTAGGGTTTTAAGGTTAGGGTTTAGGGATTTAGGGTTTGGGTTGAGGGTTTATGGTTAAGGTAAGGGTTAGGGCTAGGGTTAGGGTTTGGAGTTAGGGTAAAAGTTTTGGGTTATGGGTTTTAGGGTTTAGCATTTAGATTTAGGGATTATGGTAAAAGCCAGGGTTATGGCTTAAGTTTACAGTTTAGAATTTTGATTTTAAGTATAGGATTTATAGTTAGGATTGAGGATTTATGGTTTTGGTTAGAGTTAGTGTTTAAGGTTTTAAAGTTTAGGATTATTGTCTTGGGTTTAAGTTTAGGCTTTAGACTCCAAATTTAGGGTTTATGGTAAAGGTTAAGGTTAGGATTAGGGTTATGGTTTGGGTTTTAGAGTTTAGGGTTTATTGTTAACGTTAGGGTTAGTGTTTCGGGTTTTATAGTTTAGGGTTAGGATTTTGGTTTAAGGTTTTTAGGTTAACAAGTATACATTGGAGACAAATAAAAGGAGCCAAATAAAATATTTGACAACATTAATTGTCTTAAAAATATTGCTAATTATAAACGATTAAGACTCTTAAACCAATATACTTAGAAGACCCCTAAACCAATAAATCCCAAAAGAACTCTAAAAAGAGAAAAATAAGTTATTTTGTTAATTTATTATTCAAATTCCATAACATCTTGAAACAAAACACATTTTTAAAGTACTCTTAAGTTTATTAAATTGTGTGTTCATAATTGATTTAGAATTCAGATAAATAATTAATATATAAAAATTATTTTTTTTTGCAATCTCTGCTGCCCATATACTTTATGTTAACTTGGGTTAAAATCGGTCTTGTTTGGTGCAATCATCAGGTCATTTTAGGTTTAGGTTAAGTTAGTCTTGGTCTTGGGCCATTTCAGGATCAGTTCATTCCAAGTTCAAGTATTTCAGGTTTGGGTCATTTTGGTTCGGGTTTTTTTGGGTTTCACATCAATCGTGTTTAAGTTAGATTGGTTATAGTCGGGTTCATGTCATTAACCTTTATGCTTAAATTGGATCAGGTTACACTGCTAAAAAATATGGTCAAATTTCCCGTGCCTTTCCAACCTGAAAAGCTGTTGGAAAAAGGGGAAGACAATTTTTCAATGGTCAAGTATTAAAAATTTTAAAGACCTTATTTTCCAATGACTTGGCCATTGGAAATTTCCAATACAATAAGCCATTGTAAAGTAGCTATTACAAATTTCAAAATTTCAACTTCCAATAGCTAGGCTGTTGGAAATTTCAAACAGCCAGGCTATTGGAAATTTGCAACTTGAAGGCCATTGAAAAATGGTGCTATTCAATCAAAAAAAATTTACAATTTTTGAAAGTATAGTAGTATTTTTAAAATATTTTTTTTTATAAATAATAATAATAATAATAATAATAATAATAATAATAATAATAATAATCTATCATATATATACACAGTATATATATATATATATATATCATATAACCTAGCCCATATAAAAGTGCCCATTGAACCAACTTAACCTAGACCCAACATAACCCTAACTATATATACCCTCATATCTCATCTTTCATTCGTCCCTCAACAATTCTTTCATCCTTCTCATCTCTCATTTGTCTCTCATCTCCCTCTCATCTTTCATCTCTTCTCTGTTGCCCTCTCTCCATAATCATTGTCTTCATAACAGTCATTCCCTCCACTACCAGGCCATTGGAAATTTACATCAGCTTGAGTCGTTGATATATTTCCAAGAGTCAGGCCTCTGGAATTTTCCAATAGCTTTGGATGTTGTAAAACTGTTAAACCATTAGAAATACTTCTTGGAGTTTGGCCATTGGAAATTTTCAACAATTGTAATTCCAACGACTAGTCGTTGGTAATACTAATGGCTAACTCTAAGGCCATTGGAAATTTTTTTCCAACGTGTAGTTTGCCAATGCATTAGTTGCCAACACTAACTCTAGGGTCATTGGAAATTAGCATTTTTTTTTAGTAGTATTAGGCTTGGGCTTGGGTAAGTCAGGCCAGGTCATAGGATCAAGCCAAATTTTAACATCACTAGCACTAATTGTAGCTCTTCTCTCTAATGATAATCATTTTGATGAGTATCTATTATTAAATCTTTAATCTTACAGCTAAGTATTTAGAAAAAGATACTTTTTTCCATGTATTTATACTTTTTGGGGGCAAAGAAACATTGTAAAACAATTAAGAAAGTCAGAATAACCCATGTGTTTTTTGCAACTGTTACTTTGTTTTTGTGCATGAGTGTTCAAGTTTAACGTGTCAAATTTTAAGTTTAATAGAGTAAACTTTGAATTCACTCTTCACCTTTCTTCAAGTACTAGTTTTGACTTGTAAAGAGCAATTACAATATCCAGATGTCATGCTTTGATTTGTTTGAAATATTTTTATAATTTTGGGGACAATCACACCAAACAGGGAAATTAGGCAAAACTTTTCAAAATTGTGACCTAACATATTAAAGTCTAAGTTTAATAGGTTAACAAATATCTCAAAAAAAGGTTGTCTATCAAGATTTTAAACTAAATTGATTGTAACACATTAAGACTATAGATTTAACACAAAGCGCTCTACATCGATTAAAACCATTTTGTAACTTGTTCAAACTCTATCTTTAAACCAAACTCATCAGTTTGAACCCAAATTGGATTAACCTAAAGCTCATTCAAATTACACTAAAAAATTCACTCTTTTCTATTAAACTAACATGTTCAAAGCTTTCAATTGAAAATACATGTGATTAAAACTTTGTGAATTTTTTGAACTAAAAGTTTAAATAACAAATTAGTTTTGAAAGCATCAAAATTCAACTTAGATTTATTTGAACAAATTCAATAATCTCCCCATTTTTTATAATGACAAAACTTCTTTAAGAAACCTCCTAATAGAAGTAAGTAGAAACATTTTTTAAGAACTCCATAAAAATAATTGCAAGAAATGAATCACTTCCAACAATAAATCATCTCTTTAAATTGTTTCTTCTCTTTGCTTCTACATCAAAATTTCATGCAGTTCACCCTTCATTTCTTGCATGCATATATAAACCAAATTTACCAATAAAACACAAAAGCAAAATATTCTCCCTCTTTTTTCCATAATAAAAAAGACATATGAATCCTCAAAATAAAGCATGTAAAGTTGTTAAGCAAAGTTACCACAACATGGAACAATCTCCTGCTTAATCAAGGCAAACAAATTCTAGAACATTTCAATAAGAAACAAGCTACCCTTAATTCAAGCATATATACATCTCCCCCATTTATGATTTAGTAAAATAACCAAATATCAGTTGATAGGCCATTAACACAATATTATTAACATAAGATCAGATCATCAATTATATTGGAATAAACCCATAATGTTCATAACTATTGGAAAATCATCAAACACATATCTTCTAAGAAAAATAAATAACTCATATATACTCATGAAGTAATCAACATATCAGAAATATGTAACTCAAATCAATAATCACAAATAAATATTGAAAATGAACAACGTTGCCACATTGGAGCTTTAGTAACAAGTATTTATCATCTACAAGCTTCCAATGATTGCTCTATGCTTTAACAACTTACAACAAATTTCAAATCTTGATCTTTGGTACCCAAATCTATTTGGGTCCATGAAAGTTAGTTGTAAGAAATTTGGTTTATTTAAGAATTCATACTAATTTATAACCAAAAGAAATTTTCACCATTTTGAACATGTATTCATATCAATAAAGATATTTTTCTACAATAAGCATAGCATGTTGCAAATGGACTACATGCAGATGCAGATTCAAAATGATTTCCAAACATTTTCTCCTTTTTTAAAAGATTAAAACCAATCCAAGTTTCATCACAAACTCCTTTTTGTGATTTAAGCAATAAATCAAGTTCTTTGTCTCTGACAAACTTAGATAATGATAGACTAAGATCAAAATTATCATTTTTCAATTCATCTATTTCTTTTCTCAATATACTAAAATGCAAGTTCTCATTTTTCAAGTTCTTTATTTTTTTATTAAAGAGCTATTTAAAACCTTCAATTCATCAACCTTTTTTGACAAGTATTTTTAGAATTTTTGAAAAGCTCATGAAAGGTATTTAACAGTTCTTCATATGAGCGAACATAATAATGATGATGATGAGTTACTAGAGTAAGCACTTTGTCACCCCATCTTCCTCTTTTATCATAACACAAAAATTGTAGTAGCTTTGATTTGAAGAGGCTTTTTTTTCATCAACCATCAAGTAATGATTGACTTGAGCTCTTGTGTTATTTGATGAGCATACGCTTTTCACTAAAGAATGAACCACTGGCACTCCATGCCACTGTGGCGTTACCATTTTCTTTGGTGCTCTACTACTTTTTTTATTCTTTTTTTTTCTCAATTAACAATCAAATTTTAGATGTCTGATCTCCTTACAAATGTAAAAAATAATTTCATAAACCATTTCTTTAAGCTCTTGTTCTTTGAGCTCCTAAAATTTTTTTTGAACTTCTTTATTAAAATTTCCACATCATCTAAATCATCTTACTTTAAAGAGGATGAAGATGATTGATCTTTTTTAACTTTGAAAGTCATTGACTTGTTCTTATTGTTAAGTTTCTTCTTCTAGCTCATTCATCTCATATATCAATAATTTCTCATAAAGGTAATTAATATGCATTGTCTTGATGCTTCCAATTTCATTTATAGCTTTAATAATGTTATTCCATGATGATGCCAAACTCCATAACATCTTCCTTATTAACTCTTCATTTTTTTTACTCTTTGTTTACTAGCTTCAGAGATGTAAGGGTTTTATTATAGCGTTTGAACTTGTCTTGAATGTTATTTCTTGTATTTATGTTGAAAAGTTCATATGCTCTAACTAGCATGTGTATCCTAGTATCCTTAACATAGGAAGTTCCTTTAGATGTTACTAACAATTTGTTCCATATTTTTGTAGCATCTTTAGGAGAAGAGACTAAATTGAAAACATCAAGAATTAGTGCACAATAAATAATATTGATAGCCCTAACATTCATAATGCACATAACATCATCCCAGGCATTAAAATCTTTTGAATCTTTTGGTACTTGTTTAGCATCAACTACTTAGGACCATCCATGACAATTCTCTATAATGCATAATCAATAGCTTTAACATGCGTTTTCATCCTAGTTTTTCATACATGAAAATTTTTAGAAACAAATAATGGTGGCTTGAATGGGTTTTGCCCCTCAAAATGCATAAACTAATGGCTGCAATGGATCTTTAAATTTTAAAATTTTTTGATTTTGTAAGCCAAAACCACTAAGCACTGATACCAATTGTTGCCTTAAGTATAACCGAGAGGCACATGAATTGGTTACTTTAAAAAATTTAGTAAAATCAAATTTTATAACCAAATTTACTCAACCAAAAATCAAAAATAAATCAAGCAATGATAAGTGATACCATAATCATAAAAAAGGATATCTTAAACCCTTAGAGATGAGAGGGGAAGACATGCTAATGCTTAAGTCAATAATAATTTGTGAGAGAGGATAAAGCTTAGTCAAAGCTATGATAGGAGTGTTAAATGTACTTGAGCCCCTCTTCTTGAGGGCTCATGTACAGTCTTACTCCTAGTGATCACGGAGGAAAGCTTCATTCACTACTTTACACTCCCCAAAATTTTGGGGATCTTTCATATTTTGGTCTTTGCCCTAACAATCAGCCTGTTGGGTTGTCAATCAGTGGAGCCCTTAGTCAAGGCTCATACTTATACTTTTAGTTGGCGTGTACTGCAAGATGGGCAGAAGCCCGTTTTGTATCAGCATGCCCCACTAAAGCAAAAATGAAAGGAATGGACACAATGTATTTTCCAAGAGGTGGAGCTGAAGGGACAATTTTGACTAGTTTTCCAAATGTTGAGACAATAATGGCCTAAGACACAACTTTCTAAGGTGGCAACATGTCAAAGTCCTAAACTAGCCCTTTGCCTTTTTTTTTTTGCACTTCCATAACAGTCCCTATTCCGAGGTGAAAAAAAAATTCTTTGAAGATTCTTTCTACATCTTCTAGTAAGCTCCCTAGATTCATTTTCTATGTTTGTTAGTGAGCCACCAATTCTTCTTATGGTAAGAGTATCTTTCTTGATAATGATTTGATTTTGACTTTTTACTTGTCCCACCGAGCTGGGTCATTAGCACATGATGCTAATAACTGGGTCCCCTTACTTGACCAATCATTTATACATTTTGCCACTCAGATATGGTATCAGTTGGACCAAAGGCTACAGCTGGGGCTTCTTAATAAGGCAAAGCTCTTAGACCACTAAACATTTTGGATGCTAGACATCTCAAGAGCACTTTAACCCGTAAATCTCTCAACTTTTTGCACAAGGACACATTTCTTCACATGTCTGAGGTTCTAAAAATCCACAAATCTCAGGAAATGGCATACAACCCAGGGGATCAGCTCACAGTCTTTTCTGAACAATGTCATTTTAGTCTTACGTTTCCATTACACCCCCTAGTGAACCAACTATGTAATCATTTGAAATTTCCTTCCTACTAGTTGGCCTCCAATGTCTTTCTTCAACCAATGGGATTTTTTTTTACATGTCATTTCAGGAGGGTTGGATTTTTCATTGACTCCCCATTTTGCTTTTGCTCCCTAAGTTTGATGGAATCCACTTCTTTTTTTTCAACATGAAGGCCAACTCCTTCTTTCTTAGCCTTTCCTGCCCTTTTGCCTTGTCACCCAATGGCTAAAAGGATTGGAAGGAGAATTACTTTTACTTGTCTTCCTAGGATGACAAGTGTTTTCCTTTAGAATGGATGAACAACAATGTGCACAAGACAATGGACTCTCTGGATTTGGTTGTCAGATCTAAAGCTTTTGTTGCCACAGATTTGTTGGTAGACTACCTTCTAAGGCTAATGGAGGATGACAAGAGGTGGAGGCTATTCCCCTTTACCAAGGATGATCTAGATATGATTACCTTCCAGGTCTACAACATTAGTAACCCTTGTACTAGCAAATCTAATCCAATTTATTGGATTTCTAGGATGCTGGATCAACTGGTAGATTCTTTAGTTGAAGGCTTCTACTAGAAGTTCAACTCATTCATCTCCTCACTGTTTATGAGCTACTATGCAACACTGATCTTTGCTTTCCTTCTACAGACATCGGCCTAGCCAACATGTGTCACACCCCTAACTACCCCACCCATTAAAACTCTTTAGCCCCTAAGTAAAGCAACACTTAGCTAATAAGGTAACCAAGACTATGAATAAACCAAGTTATATTAAGCGTACACTTAGTCAGATTTTTTCCTTAGTTTAGTATTAGTGCTTTTGATTTTGCACAAAACTGCATAAATTCTATCCAAAGATATAAGTGACTGTTTGCTTTGATATTTTATAAGCATACCTTTGAATTTTATAGGAATCTAGGAAAATTAAACAATCACAAAATAGCTTAGTACAACATATGGATATGCAATTTCAAAGTATGCTATCAGGATAGAAATATACATGTCCAAAAAATGCATTTTTCAAGATAGCTAGCACACTCTGTTCAGAGTTTAGACATGCAAATCTATAACATGATCCAAGATAAAAAAAAAACCAACTCAAAACACCAAAAGAACGGGTTTATATATACAAGAAAGCAAATCAAAAGCAACTACCTTGCTACTCAAGCTAATTGTTTACACTCAAAGCAACTAGTCTAATCTTCTCTAAACCCTTTTTCCAAGTCCTAAGTTTTGGTCCACAACTTCATCATGAAAAAAGTAGCTATAGCACAAGCGAACCTCCTTGTTAGCTTACAACCAACAATCACAGCTCAAGCCCAGAAACAAGGAAATCACACAAGACAAGGTTACTACTTGAAATAAAACTTTACCAAATACAAACACAAGCTTCCTATGTCAGGCCTTTTCCTGCAAGGCATTAAGATAATAAAGGTGATTTCTACTTGAACTCAATAAGAGATCTAATAAGTCTTCAAGTCACCAGAACCTGCATCTAAAGATGACAAAACAAAACATAACAACAACAACAACAACAACAACACAAATAATGTATATAACACTTAAGACCCGAGACCCTAGCCTAACCTAGAAAAAAAAACAATCATCAAACAAGCTAAAACACATGCAAACACTTACAATTTTATGTTTCCTATAGCCCTTCTTGTCTCCAGCAAATAATCACATAGCCAAATCAAACCAAATCGAGCTCCAGACCTAATTAGATGTTAAAAGAACATTTTGTGCTAGCCAAGCACCTCTCAGGGTCCTAACCACCCCTGGATCTCAATTGTTTGCTTCAATTTCTGTAAGTAAGCTTACTCACACAATGTCTACGACACTCAATACAACCAAAATAAAGCACTCAACCCTTAACCAAAACACATGCACTCATTTAGCTTCTTAGCTATCACACATGTGTTACCTAGTTGATTTCTAGCATCATGCACCAAATCAATTAACATTCAAGCTAGAAATCAATACTTAGATCTCTTAACGTTTTGGTAGTTATTAGCTTAGATGCAAACCAAGGTTGAAACACCAAAGGGATGTTTGACTTCGAAGGAACACTTGAATTCTATTTTGCCTGAGCCCTAACTTCTTTCTTGCCAAATTTTTCTCTAAAAGTAGGCTAGCTCTCTGGTTCTTTGTTTAAATCCTTCAAAGAGCAATGGTTGATAGTTAAAATCACTTTTGGAAGAAGAAGAACCTGGGCAAGGATAAGTGTATAAGTGTTCAAAATGATGGCTTAATGCTTACTTTAGCCACTCAATTTTTTACATGTGCCAAACTAATCCATAAAAAAACCTAATTCCTCTTTGTCCAGCCAATTATACCTTAATATAATTCCAATTATGCAATCAAGTCCTTGACTTAGTTACACTTCATTCGGGCAGTAATTTACATTTATTTTCCAATAGAGTAACAATGTTCTATGTTAACGGAGAGCTAACCCTAGCTCAATAGTTCAATTAAGTCACTAATCTTGTACATTTATTGTTCTAACTTCACTAACTAGATGATAACCTCAAGCAAGTTAGTCCGTAATTTAGCCATACCCTAGTTCATAAAAATGAAGCCATGACAACATGAACCTTGTAAGGAAGAGGCAAACTATTTTGACCTTCCACCCAAACAATCTTTTGCATTCTGATGATTGTTATCATACCACTCTTTTGGCATTGGTGCATCAAAGTGAAAGGCAAAACAAATCAAACTTTGTTGGCCAGAATATGCTAGAGATCTCTAAGTTTTTACTCTTTTAAAAGCCATAATGGGTGGCGTCGGGGACCATTATCCCGTTGCTGAAGCTGATTCACTCTTGCCACTTTCCTGAAAAGACTCCACGGCATCTGCTGGCATACTTTCAAACCTTTAGACTTTTATGTTTCATTTTGATTTATTCAATTGTCTAATGTCTAGTTCAAATTTTTTACTCTAATCTTCTACCTATTATGCAGGTAAGGTGGCTCCCACCATTAGCTCCTCCTATCTTGAAGGGGTATCAAATGCATATGATGCCCTCATGATACCTAGGGTGCCCCTAACTTCTCTTGCTCCTCCCGTTGCTATTGCATGCAGCTTTCAGAAGGTTACTCCCCTCTTTGGGGCCCAATAAACCTCCTTCAACCCATTAGTGGCCAAGCCCCCAAGGGCCCTTACCATCTTACTAGGGTTCATGATGCCTTCAAACCTTAATCATTGGAGAGAGACAATTATAAGCTCCATGAGGTCTATTTCCTAAAAGGCAAGCTTTCCTTGGGATCCAGCACTCTTTTGTGTTCAAGGTGAAATCCATCTTAAAGAACTGGGACTATGCTAACAGAATCCTAGATAGGTTTCTTCTTTCTTTAGATTGTGAGAACCGAGGGATAGTGGTCAAGGAGCTTCCCCAAGAGGTGAGGTTCATGGCCGAGTAACACCTTGAGGTAACTTTTTATGGGTTGTTCTTTTACTACCATGTAAATTTTATGTCCTGAATAATCCTCCTGGTTTTCTTAGTTTGCCCTTACTTAGTCAATCTTAAAAGTTTTACATTTTTCTATGTCAGTCCTACAATTTTACATGTTTCTAAGTAAACCCTAAAATGTTAACACCGTATGCACTATTAGTCCTAAAATGGATGCCCATACATATGTCAAATTGAATGTCTTATGTGCTAGGTAGGAAATTTTATTTGACATGTGCATGAGCATCCATTTTAAGGCTAATAGTGCATATAGTGTTAATGTTTTATGACTCACTTAGAAAAACATAAAATTGTACGACTGACATAGGAAAATGCAAAAATTTTAGGACTAACTATGCTATTTTACCTACTATTCTCTTGAACAAAATGTTGAACCAGGTTTAGAGGACTCCAGAGGTGAAATGACTTATTGATTTGACTAACAAGTCAATGCAAAAAAGCTAGTTCCCTTCAAATGGTTGCTTATCTGGAGGACAAGCAAGCCTAATTGAAGAATAGAACTCCAGAGCTAAAAAAGTCTCTGGAGGGCATGAGGGTCATCAAGGGGCTTATGGAAATGAAGAGAGGTGTTAGGGAATGCCTTGCCTCTTCTAGAAAATGTGGTCGACTAGAAGGTCAAGGACCTTCAGGGCAATTTGACATCTAGAGGTTGGATTGTTAGATCATTCCTACCAATGGAAAGTTATTGAGGCTCAGGCTGATGGAAACAGAAAAGAGCTGGCTTTCCGGAATGAAGAGATAGCCGCCTCTGAAAGAAAGTAGACCAAGTTTATGATGAAGTTGAACAGTAGCTCATTTAGGAGTTTTTTAAAGGATTTTCCTGGTGCTAAGACCAAGTGGAGCTGGATTATCCTAACCTAGACGTTGAGTCTCTCAATCCATTGAATGAGCCCCTGGTTAATCAAAGTCTTTGATATATTAAGAAAAACCTCGATGCCAAGAAAGTCACCTTCATTTAGAATGATGATCTAAAGGCTCTTCCTCATGGGGACCGATCGAAGCCTTTCCTCTACTGCCAGCCTAATTGAAGGCTCACACTAAAAAGATTTAACCCTAAGCCTACCTTCAAGAGGCCTAGTTGCCATAGTGGTATTTTCTTTTTCCTGTCAAATTTGTACAATGAAATTATGTAAATATTTTCATAGAAGTATTACCTTTGTTTTTGTGCATTTTTGCAAATTTAGCTTATGCAGTTGGTTTTATAGCTTAACTAGCCTCTTAAGGCTTCATGCCTTCCTCGTAAGGGGTTCTATGCCTAAGTTAGTGCCATGATACCTTCTTTACTTTGAGAAACCTTCAATCTCAGTCCAATCAATACTTGGGGGTGTCTATCTTGTTGTAGAATGTTCTCAAAATCATCCAAGGTGTCACCCTAAGGTGCCCAACCTTGGTGCAAGAGGCCCTAGTCTCAATGTGACAAACCCTTGCCCTAATGTGATGTTGTTCCTTGACCTTGTGGTGGATCTTCCATGGTCTTAAGGGTTTTAAGCAACTTGCTGACTATTATAGGTCTTATAGGCATAACATTAGGATTTTCATTAATTGTAGCTACTAGGAGACAAATACATAGATGATACAATTGATAACATATCATACTAGGAGTAATAGGGTCACATTTAATCCCAGTGGTAAGGCTTGTGTAGTACTTTCCCATAGCTATCATTAACCTTGAATACTCTCTTCCAAGGCTCCCTAGTGACCATGTATGGCCCCTCTCAGTTTGTTTTGAGAGCTTCATACCCTAGGTATAATCCAAAATGTTTTGCCTTTGTTAAGGCATTCCCCTAGCTTATATTTCCTTAGGTTTAACCCTCTTGTTCTAAATGTTAGCCATCCTTTGCTTGAAATATTTTAGGTGAAGCCAATTATTTTCACAAAGTTTTTTAAAAGATCCAGATTTACCTAAAACTTTGATTCACTTTCTCCTTCATTAAAGATCTGGACACACATTATTTGGTTGGTTAACCCGAACATGAATGAGAGCTTCCATTTTATATCTGAAGGAGTAAAGGGTCTCTTCTACAACCTTCTTAGATGTGCCTCAATAATCCCAGAAGATGAAAGGTGGCTTGCTTGGGCATCTCCCATTTATGTATGATAGCCTCTTCTTGAGGCTATCCTTGATCGTCTAGCTAGTGACCTCTACCTGGCCATTTGACTATGGGTGATACACTTAGGCAAAGTACATCTTTATACCTTATTATTGTGTAAACTTCCAGAGTAGTATGTTGTCAAACTACCTTTTGTTGTTCGCAACCAAGACTCGAGGACATGCAAATCTATAAACTATGGATTCCATACAAATTTTTGAATGTCAATTATGGTAATGGATTCTAGGGGCTTTGTTCCGCCCACTTAGTTAAGTAGTCTATGGCTGTGATTCACTACATCATTCCTCCATGTGCCACGAGGAGAACCCCTATCAGGTCAAGCTCTCACACTACAAATGGAAAAGGTAATCTAAGGGCTTGATTCTCTCAGATGGTACTCTCTATACTCTAGCATTCAATTGGTAGAAATGGCATTTCCTCATATATTATCGTGTAACTTACCACGTGGGCTAGAAGTAACCTATTTAGAACACCTTATGGATCAAGGCTTCATATCCCAAATGAGATATGCCATGTCCTTTGTGAATTTTTACAAAGACTTATTGTCCTCCCTCCCTTAATAAGCATTTTTGCAAGGGGCCAAGTACCCACGTGGGTACAGCTATCCTTTATCAAGGTGAACAGGGCTGCCCTTATATTGACAAACTGATCGTGGCAAGCACCTACTTCTAGGTATCATAGGATGGGTTGCCTCCAATTATCTTTTTGCCTATTTTAACTTCTAGAATGCTAATGGAAGGGGTTTCCAAGTTTTCTTCAATAGCCTTGGCTATGTTTTGAGATAAGGCGTCTATTTCTATGTTTCTGCTCGAGGTGCATTGCAAACTTGAACAATACTAAAACTTCACAATAGGTGTTTCATGATGGCATTCGCTAATTTCTAATTAGGCTGGCTATGATGGAAGGGCTTCAATCTAGTCTCTGAGATGATGAGTCATTCTAAATGGAGGCAATTGCTAGAGACTGCCATAAACCAAGGGCTCATTCAACACATTAAGTAACTCAAGGTCCGGGGCAAGAAAAACTAGCTCCACCTAGTTACGACACCATGCAAGCCCATAAAAAACTCATGAATGAGCTAGCTCCCTCCTTTTCTCATCACCCCGAGCCTCATAAGTTTTCCATTGGTGATGGAGATTCTAACAGTTTAACGTTAATTGGTCAACTTGGCCCCAAAGGCCCCCTACCCTTCAGTCGACCTCTTTCTCCAAAAGGGATAATCTTTACCAAACTTTTTTTTTTGTCTCCCCCATAGGCCCCTAGCCATCTAAAGACTTCTTTAGCTCTAAAATTCTATCCTTTAGCTGAGCTCACTTGTCCTTCATATAGGCAACCATATTTTTCAATGGAGCTAGCTTCTTCTCCATTATCTTATTCAAAGCCCCATTTTTCTTAAGGATATTAAAGAAAAGCTTGGACTTGTCCCCAAATCTAGATACAAGCCTTCTAAGGGCTAGGCAGCCACCCTGTTAGTCTTTAAAAATCTTTCTAGTTTTTTGGGATATGCATGTCTAGAATCATCTGTACCTTGTCAAGGTCAATCTCTCTTTTTGAGACCATGTACCTCAGGAACTTTCTATCTTCACTATGAGGAAGCACTTTGCTTGATTAAGGTGATTGTTGTTTTGCTAGTGGCACTAGAAGGTTTCCCTAAGGGCCTTTTATGTAATACTCTAGAGATCTGCTTTTGAAGATCATGTCATCAACATAGACCTAAATGTTCTTACTAACATGCCTTTGAAAAATATTGTTCATGAGCTATAGGCATGTGGCCCTTACATTCTTTAGCCTGAAAGGCATTCTCTCATAGCAATAGACACCTTCTCCTATTGTAAAAGTGGTATTTTCCTCATCCTTGAGGTACATCAAGACTAGTCATAGCCATTGAAGGTATCCATGAAAATTAGGATCTTGAATTTAACCATGAAGTCTTCTAACTAATCATTTGACGGCAATGCATATGGGTCCTTAAGGCAAGCCTTATTAAATTAGAAAAATCTACACACATCTTCTAAGACCTATTTTCCTTCTAGACCAAAACTATGTTGGCCAACCATTCTGGGCAAGCCACTCCATGGATGATCCCTAGTTTTAGTAGCCTCTAGACTTCTACTTGAACTAATCACTATCATTCAACACCCATCACCATTTTCCTTTATATCACAAGTTAGGCCTTTGGTTTTACCCCAAACCTATGGTAAGACATTTCAGGATCTATTCATGTCATATCATTTCAGGACAAAACAAACATTTCTATGTTAGTCTTTAAGAAATTAACCAAAAGTAATTTTACCTTATCTGGAAAGTATTTAGCTACTTTGGTGATTTATCCATGGGCTAATTCCATGCTTTCTACCTCGGCCTCTAGGGTAAGAGCGATAGTTCCCTTCCTAGGCTCCCTACTATCCATATCCTTCCCCTAGGACTCTGCAGGGTCTTTCTTTCCTGCCCCTCCTAGGTAAGAGCTATGAAGTCTCATGATATAGACTTTCTAGGCTATTTCTTGTGATAGAAAAGGTCAAGGTTAGCAATTGTGTATCAATACAAGCATGAAATTGTACCTGTGCAAGTCACCCTACCATGGCATTATATGGAGAAGGCATATCCAGGACCTAGAACTCAGCCTGTTGAGATTGTTGGATCTTTTCCCAGGCTTCCAAGCTAACCCATTTTAGTGTCAAAGGCAAGTTAATGATTCCCTAGACCAGGATCTTGTCCCTTCCTACTCCATTGGTGGACCTTTGTGGAGGCATTATGGTGGATCTGGGTACCCCGATGACTTTTAGCATGTGACTAAAGATGATATTCATGATCTCTCTCATCAAAGTAGACTCTTCTTACCTCATATCTCATTATCCCTACCATAATCAAGAGCAGAATTGTGTGCGGGATAAGGGCATAGGAATTATCCTCTCTTTCAACCATGTTCCAAGGGTATGCTCAGCCCAATTGTGCAATTTCACGTCCTATCTCTTTTCATTTGGAAGCAATTTCAATATTGGTGATTATTTCAATGTTCTCAATGGACAAGAGCTAGTCCCAACCCTTCGTGGCAAACAGTTATTTCTCTTGCATCCCCTTTATGGGGGGAATTTTCATCCTTGGTGCAATGTTGGCCAGGTTCTCCCTTTTCCCAGCATCAAGGTTCAGTTGCAATCTTCTGGTCTCCACCATCTTTGGTCTTCCTACAAATTGTGTCAAGCTGATACCAAAATGATCAAGTGAGATATTTAAGACCCTTTGAAATAAGGTAGCCCACAAGCAAATACAAGGTTAGAGACATCCAAGGGTGTGTGCCTAGGGAAGACCCACTATTGCTAAAGTTAACAGTAGTTTGTTAGAAGGGGAAAGCTTAGTCAAAGTTATGTCAAAAGTGTCTAACATACCTGGGTCCCCCTTCTATAGGCCTCATATAAGGTTTTTCTCCTAGTGATCATGAGGGAATGCTCCTTTTATTTCATGACCCTCCCTGTGATTCTAGGCATCCTTCCTATCCTAGTCATTGCCTCTAATGTTCAACTTATTAGCCGGCCAATCAGTAGTTCCTTGGTTGAGGCCCATACCTTTACTTTCAATATTCTTATACCACAAGATGGGCCAAAGCCCATTTAGGTATCAATGAGTACAAATGAAGCAAATAATAAAAAAAAAAGATAAGGAAAACATGCACTATGATTTATAAAGGTTTCACTCTAACTGGGTTCTACATCCTTTCCTTAAGTTTGCCCACTTGAGAGTCCCCCAAAAATCTTTTGACCATGATTACATTATTGTTTTATTCATGGTTCACCCTTAACCAATCTTTCTTTTTATCTAACTAGAAACTACACTCCCTAATTTCTTCAATGATCATTAGAAACTACTACCTAATTTTTTTTCAAGGATCACTAGAAATCACTAATTCACACAAGAGATTCTAAGACTTCAAGTATTTACAAGCTCACAAGCTCACACAATAATACTCCTGCTAGATAAATAAATGAAAGTACAAATCTTCGTTTTCTATCAAGCGATGAATACTTTGATGAGAGTATTTGATAATGAATCTTTAATCTTATGGCCAAGTTTATTGAACAAGATGTTTCTCCATGTATTTATACTCCTTTAGAGGCCAAAGAAATGTTGTAAAGTAGCTGAAAAGGTCATAATAGCCTCCTGGATTTCTAGTGACATTCCTCTATTTTTTGGGTAAGAAATTCAAGTTTAACACATTAAGCTTTGAGTTTAAGAAATTGAACTTTGAATTCCTCCTTCACCATTCTTCACTTGTTAGTTCTAACTTGGAGCAATTAAAAGATCCAGATATCGTCCTCTGATTAGTCCGAAGTATTTTTGAATTTTGGGGACCAATCACACTAGCTGAGAAAATTAGATGGAACTTTTCAAAATCACTAGTTAATAAACTAAACTCTGAGTTTAAAAGGTTAACAGATATCTCAAGAATAGGGAGCAATTCCAAACTTCAAATTAAGCTAATTTTAACACGTTAAAATTGTAAATCTAAAACAATGTTCTCCAAATTGATTAAAACCATTTCTTAACATGTTAGAACTTTATATTTGAATCAAAACACATCAATTTGAACCCAAATTTGATTAAACTATAGCTAATTCGAATTACACAATAAGATTTACCCTTTTCTATTGAAATAACATGTTCAAAGCTTCCAACTAAAAACACACTTTGTCAAAACTTTAAAACTAAAAATTAAACAAAAAGATAGCTTTGTAATCATTAGAATTTAAGTGATATTGATTGGAACTAATCCAATAAACATGTTAGTGCACAAAATGAGGTTTTGAAGAAACTAGTCCAAGGACAATGAAGGATTAGAATAAAAATTGATATAGAATTATGCAATCTTCTAATGCTTTGTCAAAAAGGGAATAAAGATAGTCATGACAAGGTTTTTAACATTATTGCACAGTGCAAATACTTTGCACCCAAGTAGTGGTAGGTGGTGGGCCTGACTGGTCCAATGCGGTCGAGCCTAGGCCTGGTCAGGTTTGGCCTAAGCACAACATGCGCAAGCCGTGTTGGGCTTAGGCCGAGCCTATTCATTTGCAGGCTTGGGCCGGGCTTTTTATTATGAATTTTTTTTAATTTTTTTAAAATTTTTATTGCAATTTTATAGAAATTTATAGCTATTAGTTATTTTTGTTGAAAATAATTACTTATTTTAAAAATTCTATGAAAAAAACCACTCCCAATGCAAATTTTATTAATAGCAAAGTCAAACGGCATTTACAAACAAATTGGAATGGGCCTTACATGTCAAATGGCAAAATGTTCCAAAAAACTGAACCGAAATAAAACCTGTGATCTGTGCTGCTGTAATCATATCAAATACATTCTAAGAACGGAAAAGGAAAATCTAGGATGTGGAAGAATCGTCATCATCTTGTGTCTCATCTTCTAAACTTTTTTGGGTTTGTTTTCATAAGTCAGCAAGGCCCCAGTCACGGTTACAGACACAAACCTCCACTACTTCAGGCGTCAACCTGGCCCATTTCTCTAAAATGACTCATTTGCTGGCACTAAAAGCAGAATCTGGTGTAATGGTTGAAACCGAAACTGTAAGAACTTTCTTCGCAAGGAAAAGAAAAATCAGAAATCTGCCATTTTTTGCTTTCCACCATTCCAAAATGTCATGCTCACTTGTTTTAAATGAGGTGTGGATGTAATCATCTACTTCCAGTAGGCCAAATGATGTAGGCTGAAACTATTCAATGGGGTTGAATTGTGCTGATGAGGAAGAGGATCAGGGGCGTGTAGTGGAGGAAGATGTTGGTCTTACCTTGTCTTTTGTAGTGGGATGAATACTTTTTGTAAAGCTTCCGTATGTGCTAATCTATTTTAGTCATCATAGCTGAACAACTAATATGGTTCATATCCAAGAATGTATAGTATCCTTCAAGCAAAGACAATGTCAGTGATTTTCACGGTCGAGTTAAGTCAAGATGCAGGTAAAAAAAGGGGGTAATTTTTGTAAAATAGGAAACCTATTTCTCCTTCATTGCTTTGACAGTGTCCTTTAGAAATGGATCTATCTTGTATTGATTCATAACATAAACAATGTTTACCAAATACATCAAAACTTTGTAAGCAATAGGATAATAAACACTAGAGAAAAATGAAGTTGCTTCATAAAAATACCGTAATAATTGACAAAGTTTGCAACACTTGTCCCATATTTCAGTCGTTAAAAGTTCAGAGTTTGATTTTAAGTTTCGGAAAATAGTCAACAAGGCTGCATATGGATATGCATCCATCAACATCTCATGTGTAGAGTTCCAATAGGTGGGACAATTAAGTTTAAAATGCTTCCACGAAAACAATTAGTTGTTTTGAAGGCAATTGTTATGGCCCTCCTAGCAGAATGCTTGGTGAGCAAGGTAATTGCACAAATTCCTAGTTTAAATGTCTTAATTAGAGGTGAATTAGCAAAATCAAGTAAGTTAATAAAGGTTTAGTAGGTTTCGAGTGGTTTATGGCACTAAGTTTGCTCAGGGGCAAAATGGTCATTTTGCACCTCGAAGGTTCGGGACATGTCCCAGGAGTAAAAATGACATTTTTAGAAATAAAGCCCAAGTTAACAAAGTTTGCCAAAGTTTCTAATTACCTAGTTACTATTTGAAAGTGGGGTGAATTTGCAAAACTTATAAAAGTTTGGGGGGGGGAAGTTTTTGTTGTTTAAAAATGGTTCGATGAGATGAGGATGCCACTATTCCCTCATCCTTTCCACTTCATTTTGGTAGCTCCCTTTAACCCTCTCCAATTCTTGCTCCAACCTCACCAAAATCATGATTTCTTCATGGAATTGGAAGGCTTTTGGATTGCCTAAGTCAAAGGAAGCTTGTTTTGCTTGTTTTTCCATGGTTTTGGAGCTTGGTGGATTTTTTCAAGCTTGGGCATGGTTGAATTCAGGACGTACTTTCTTGCCCAAGTTAATTTCTTGTTCCTTGAACTTAATCAAGATTGGGTTTTGTCAAGTTGGTGTTAATTTAGTGTATATGCCTTGTATTTTGCTTGGAACCTAGGGAACATTAGTTGAACCTTTGGAGGTTGAAGTTCTTAGCTTGTGGTGCTTGATTTTTGCTAGTTCAAGGTTAATTAAGGTAAGGGAGTTATGTTTTCAAGTTTGATTAATGCTATTGGAGTGTGGCTGCTTGGTGACATCAAGTAGTTTTGACAATAACAGTAGTTAGGGGATTGGTTTGATTATGATGGACTATGAGGTTTGTGATGATTTGAATGATGTTATGATGCATCATAGGAAGGCTTGTGATGGTTAGTTGCAGTCTCTGCAATGTGTACTACATGTATGTGAAGTTTGAAAGCTATCCATGCATATTTGATATTTTTGAAAAGTGTCCAAAGTTCATAGCAGCAAATCTAGAAATTTTCTAGGAGTTTTGCAGGATTGGGGATGCGTTGCCAATCAATACCAAATCCCATGATGTGTCGCCAATACCTCAAAAATAGGCAACACGTCAACAACTATGGCGATGCATCGCCGAAGGCTTAAGGACTGAAATTTTCCAATTTCGCTAGAAAGGCTGGGGAGAGGTTTAAGGGGGTTCTTAGGATACTTGGGGGTCTACATATTCTAGGGGTACTCCGAGGCTTCTAAAACTTCTCTGGGACCTAGGAGTTTTCTTGAGTTTTATGGTTACTTCTACCATAAGTAAGAAAACTAGTTAATAAGGAACCACAACTAGGTAGCACTAGCTTAGGTGAAAAGTTTAGTACCATCAGTGACCTAGTTGTGTTGTAAGCCACGAGGTTGCGATGTAAAACCTTAGTGCACCTAGAAGGCCTTTAAGGTCTAGCCTACTTTAGTCCAACCATGGTCATTATCACTTCACTAGTGTGAACCAAGTAGTCGTGGATAGGAGAACACCATAGATGAAGGCTTAGTGCACTTATGGCCTAGCCAAGTCGTGCCTTGAGGCATAAGTGAAAGTTTAGTGCATTTTTAGTAGGGTTAATAGGTGGAGGCTTAGCACACAAGTGACTTAGAAAAGTCCAAGGACTTGAGGCGCTTGATGGAAGCCTAGTACACCTAGTGGATTTCTTATAGTGCAAGAAAGAAGCATCCACCATGTTCACCTGCATAACAACTAAGGGAAGGTATTGCATTAATCAATAAGCTAAAGCTTATAAGAGCGAGTTAGTGGTCAGAACTCGCTAGGCACGAAGTGGCGCCCTATAAAGAGGATTAGGATGAGAAAGTGTTGGAATTATTGGCGCACCAAGATCCTTTTAAGATAGGATTTGAGCTCATTGAGCTAACTCTAGCTTGAACAGCTATCTAAGGTAGCTAGAAGTAGCTCACCTTAGCTCAAGTCAGCTCATTTCAGCTATAAGTAGCTGAAAGTAGCTGGACTTTAGCTCAAGTCAGCTCACTTCAGCTATAAGTAGCTCAAAGTAACTGGACTTCAGCTCAAGTTAGCTCAAGTCAGCTCAAGTCAGCTCAAGTTAA
Source organism: Aquilaria sinensis (assembly GCA_005392925.1). Taxonomy (NCBI): domain Eukaryota; kingdom Viridiplantae; phylum Streptophyta; class Magnoliopsida; order Malvales; family Thymelaeaceae; genus Aquilaria; species Aquilaria sinensis. Next base: position 186,773 of record SMDT01003115.1, on the reverse strand, counting down.
CTCACTTTAGCTTTTGGTAGCTGAATGTAGCTGGACTTCAATTCACTTCAGCTGAGAACAGCTAACTCCAGCTCAAGGTCAGCTCAAGGAGCTGGACCTTAGTTCATGGAGCTTGGTTGGAGCTCAAAGGAGCTCAATGATGCATAAGTAGCATAATGAGCTAGCTTTGTGCCAGCTCATCTTGCTCTTAGCTTAAAACCACCAAGAGACACATCTTTTGTGTAAAGGTACGTCTCTTCATCAAAAGAGATGACTATTGGCTAAAAGAACATGTCCTTTTCATCCAAAGGAAGTGTTCTTTGAGTGAATAGACATGTATATTCGGCCATGAGTTGGTTGGGGTGGTTATTGCACCAAGAATGATGTCCTTTGACATCAAAAGACATGTATATTCGGCCATGGGTTGGTTATAGCACCAAGAGATGTCTCTTGACCAAAGGGACATGTCTCTTAGGCCAAAGGAAGTGTTCCTTGGCCAAAGAGACATGTATTTTCGCCACCATAGATGACCCTTGGCCAAAACAAGTGTTCTTTGGCTTAAAGGACACCTTGTTTGGTGTAAAGGTGTGTCTTTTGGTCATCTATAAATAGCCTTTAGTGGCCGGCCATTTAGAGCATTCCAAGGCATTCCATTTGCTCCATTTTTCTTGAGAGAAAAGTCTCCTCCTTCATTTCTTTTAGTGGCCGAAATATTAGACACCATTTTAGAGTATTGTGGGTGGAATTACATTGAGATTATTCATCTCAATTCAAGCTTCAAGGTGCTCCTTTAAGATCAAGTTCTTCCTCAAGTTTTCACCAAAGATAACCAAGAAGAAAGGTGCACACGTTTTCTTTGTTTAGTAGCATGCTAGGTTTCATTCATTATTTACATGAATGTTCTTAGTAGCATGCTAGGATTTGTTTGCCACAATATGTATGTAAAACTAACATGCTATATCAAATGCACAAAATATGTTAAACAAATTAGAATGATGCATGCTTGTACTCATGTTGAACTCAAATGATCAAAATGCATGTGGCATGTACATGAGTAGATAACATAAAGATATGTTATCATGAGATCCTGAAATCTTCAATTGGTATCAGAGCCTAGGTCATGAACATGTATATGTTACATATAGTAAGCATGATTTAGGATCATATATATGTTAGTAAGCATGATTTAGGATCATACATATGTGTATGATTGTGATAAGGCTAATGAAGGATATGTGTATGAAGCAATGAAGGCATGTTTGTGTATTTCTGATTGAATGCTATATGCATCTCTTTTGCCATATATGAGCATGTTAGAAGTTGTTTCATACACATGTTGCTTTGTTGAGTCTTGTTGTGTAAATTGAACTAAAACATGTGAATTGCATCAATGTAGATGGCTTGTAAGAATATAGTTGCAGAATTAAACCGTGACCTCAAATTGGATGGTGAAAACTATTCAATTTGGCAACAGAAGGTCAAATTCATTTTAACTGAACAAGATACTCTTGATGTCCTCACTCAAGAGATCATGCCTCCTACTGAGGGACAGGATAGGACTACCTATGAGGCATTCCTAAAGAAGAACTCTATGTGTAGAGTCACTCTCCTCTCCACTATGGTGGATGAGATTATGGTGGAATTCTCCATGCTTGAGGGGGCCAAGGCCATATGGGACTCAGTCAAGGCCAAGTATGGAGATGTTTCTGTAGAGAAACAACGCTCAATGATTCTCAGGTTTGAGAATTATGTGAAGCGTGCTGATCACTCTATGAGTGCTCACTTGCGTGAGATGTCACGCATGATCCACCAACTCAAGACAGCAGGGCATGTGCTCACTGATGAGCAACAAGTGCAAGCAATAATCCGTTCCTTGCCCGATGAGGAATGGCAGTTGATGAAGGTCAACTTACGCCATAACCCTCAAATAATGTCATTTGATGACATTGCTCGTCACCTCCTCCTTGAGGCTGAAGTAATGGCCCTCAAGGACCATTCTAGGGCATATGTTGCCTCATCTTCTATCCAGAAGGGATGGAAGAAGAATGGTGGGAAATGAGGGCTGGGAAAGGGCAAGGGAAAAGGTCCTGCTTCCAAGAAAAAGTTCAAGAAGAAGCGGGACATAAGCAAGCTGAAGTGCTTCAACTGTGGGCATAAAGGACACTTTGCAAAAGATTGCAAGGGTCCACCCAAGGTACATACATACCCTTCTACTTCCATTGTACATGTTGTGTCATGTACATTACTAACTGAGTGCAATTCTTTGTGGATTGTAGACTCGGGAGCAACAGACCACATAGCCCGAGACAGGTCCTGGTTTGTGGCCTACAAGAAGCTCTCAAAAGGAGCTAAACACGTTTCAGTGGGGAATGATGCCAGGCTGGAAGTAGAAGGCATAGGAACATGTAGAATTCCTGTGGATATTGGATATTTGTATCTAATAGATGTATTGTATGTACCAAACATTTGTAGAAATTTGATTTCTATAAGTTGTATGTTGAAGTACAATTATTGCTTTAATTTCTTTAATAATAATGTGTCTATTATTAAAGATGATCAGATAGTATGCACTTGTTCAGTTAATAATGGGCTTTATGAGTTGAAGCCAATTGACCATTCTGTTGCAAGTCCTAGTTGCTATGTGACAAAGGTCACAAATGAAATGAGATGGCATGAGAGGTTGGGTCATATTGGTCAAGATAGAATGGACAAGCGAGCTAAGAGTGGATTGCTAGGTTCTTTGACCAAGGTTGTCCTTCGAAGTTGCCAATCATGCCTAGAGGGCAAAGCCACAAGAAAGCCTTTTGGCAAAGCAACTAGGAGAAGTCAGGCACTAAGTTTAGTTCACTCTAACCTGTGTGCGCCGATGAAGGTTGAATCCAGAAATGGATTTAAATACTTCATCACTTTCACTGATGATTATACTCGATTCACCCACATCTACTTACTGAGAAACAAGGCAGAGGCCTTGGCATGCTTTGAGAAGTATGTGCACTTGGTTGAGAACCAAGTAGGTAAGAAGGTTAAGTCCTTGAGGACAGATAGGGGTGGAGAGTATACATCAAATGCATTCAAGGCATTTTGTGACTTGAAGGGTATTGAGAGGGAGTTCACTCTTCCTTGGACACCCCAACAGAATGGAGTGTCTGAAAGGAAGAATAGAACTCTTATGGACATGGTACGTTCCATGATGGAAAAGGCCAATTTAGACATCACTTATTGGAGTGATGCACTGCTATGTGCAGTTCATGTCCTTAACAGAGTACCCACCAAGAATGTGAACTCTTCTCCATATGAGTTATGGAAGAAGAAAACTCCTAATCTAAGCTATTTACGCCCTTGGGGTTGTTTAGCTTATGTTCACATAACGGACCACCCTTTGGGAAAGTTGGGTCCAAGAGGGAGGAGGTGTGCCTTCCTTGGTTATGCTGAACAATCTAGGGGTTATGTGTTCTTGGATATAAGTCACAAAACTGGGAACATCTTTGATGCAAGGAATGCTAACTTTGTGGAGGATGAGTTCCCCAAAGTTGGTGAATGTGGTGACTTAACCTCATTAAGCCAGATCCTAGATGAGGGTCAACCAAGTGTCATAAGGACACTTGGGACACATGCACCTACTCTAGAGGGAGTACCTCAACCACGTGGAGCAATGGCTCTAGAAATCCCTGTTGTTGTGGACCAACATGAGCAAGACTTCCAAGAGGAAGGTTTTGTTCAAGAGGGAGTTGAGGATACTCAAGGGCAAAATGTTGAGCCTCAAGAGATGGAGCATGAGTTGCCTCCATCTCAGCCTACATTGAGAAGATCAATGAGGAAATTTGGACCACCTAAAGAATGGTGGATCCTGGATAGTGAGGCAAACTTGGTTGCATCTGAGATAGATGAGCCAAGTAACATTAAGGAGGCTCTTGAGGGTGCACAGAGGGAAGAGTGGCTAAATGCAATGAAGGATGAGTTGCATTCAATGCATCTCAATGGGGTTTGGGAGCTAAGTGATCTTCCTCCAGGCCGTAAGGCAATTGGGAACAAGTGGGTTCTCAAGATCAAGGTGAACTCTGATGGAAGTATCGAAAGATACAAGGCCCGTTTGGTGGCCAAGGGTTTTACACAGAAGGAGGGTGTTGATTTCAAAGACACCTTCTCTCCTGTTGTAAAATTCACTTCCATTAGGATATTACTTGCCATCGTGGCAAATCTAGACCTAGAGTTACATCAGATGGATGTAAAGACCGCCTTTCTCAATGGTGATTTGAGTGAGGAGATATATATGAGACAACCTGAGGGGTTTGTCCAAAAGGGTCAAGAGGACAAGGTATGTAGACTAAAGAAGTCTATCTATGGTCTTAAGCAAGCTTCAAGACAGTGGTACTTGAAGTTTCACCATGCAATCACAAGCTATGGCTTTGTGATGATGCATGAAGACCATTGTGTATACTTGTACTCTTCTGGGTCTAGTTTTGCAGTATTGACTCTATATGTAGATGATATACTGATTGCAAGTAATGGGCTTGCATTGTTAAGTACCATCAAGGGATGGTTGTCTTCCACCTTTGATATGAAGGACATGGGAGAGGCTGCCTTTATCCTAGGGGTTAAGATCCTAAGGGATAGAAAGGCAAGGCTATTGGCCCTTTCTCAAGAGCCTTATATTGATAAGATTCTTGCAAGGTTCAATTTAACAAATGCAAAGCCCATGAGTACACCTCTTGCATATAGTTGCAAGATTGAAGAGGACTTGTGTCCTAAGACTCTAAAGGAGAAGGAAGAGATGGCTCAGATCCCCTACCTAAGTGCCATTGGTAGCTTGATGTATGCCATGTTATGTACAAGGCTAGACATCAGCCAAGCGGTTGGACTTCTAGCAAGATATTCTTCCAACCCTGGTCTGGAGCATTGGAAGAGTGTCAAGAGGATCCTAAGGTACCTCAAGGGTACTAAGGATTATTGGCTTTGTTACCAAGGTAAAGACCTTGGTTTACGTGGCTATTCTGATACTGATTGGGGAGGAGATAGAGACTCCAGCAAGTCTACATCTGGTTATCTTTTCATGCTAAATGGTGGGGCTACTACTTGGTGTAGTAAGAAGCAAACTTGTACAGCATTGTCCACAATGGAGGCTGAATTTGTTTCATGTGCCTCAGCTGTACAAGAAGCCCTTTGGCTAGGTTATTTCCTTAAGAATTTGGAGTCCAGGGTTTCTATTGAGAAACCTATTACTATCTACAGTGATAGTATGGCAGCCATGGCTTATACCAAGGACCCCAAATACCATGGAAAAACCAAGCACATTAGCATGAAATATAACTTTGTGCGGGATGCAATTGAAGAGGGTGAAGTTAGGATTGAGTACATTTCTACAGACCTGATGGTGGCAGATCCTCTCACTAAGCCATTGCCACCACTTGTATTTGCTCGACATGTTAGAGCAATGGGTCTTAGAAGAATGTAAATGTTGGATGTACTTCACCTCTTTGGTGTCCCACATGTTATGTATTTCTTTGAAATAATACAGATTATTTTATGAAATACTCAGTTCAATTTTATGAATCACAATGAACAAATGAACATGTCAAACATAGGCAGAGGATGACTTTCTCACACAAGTCATTTGCCCTTGATCTTTGTGTAAGATTAAGGATGAGACTGGCTAAAGACTTAAATGAAACTTAAGTGAATGATACATTTAAGTGGGGGTCATGCTCCAACACATGACACTTTTGCTTTTATGGTCGCCTTGATTTTGAGTAATCAAGATTCAATGCTTTGGTGCATTCAGTTTGTATGACCATTCATACATCCTAGCCTATGTTAGATGTAAGCTGAGGCTTGCATGGAGAAATTTCATGGTTATTGACATGTCCTCCTTTTATATGTTAAGAGGAGTACACTTAATGGTGTTTTAAGAGGGAGAAATGACACACTCCTCAATTGGAATGGAGATCACTCCAAGTGGGAGTGACATGAGTAAAACACCTTAGAAGTGTATTATGGAACTTTAATGGATGTGTTTCTAAGTGTTCCATGACCATGAAATACGACCAGAGAAGAATTTAAGTAAGTTGTCTATATTCTTGCTTAGTGTGAGATTCTTCGAATCAGACTCTTAGTGACTATGGCTTGCTATTAGGAAGTTGAGTTAATTATGATTACTTTGATTGGTTGTCGAAGGTCTTAGAGAAATGAGACTGGAGTATCCTCCTTTTGGGTAATCATGTTAACTCATTGACCTAAGTAGTTGAAGCTAAAAGGAAAGACATTAAGATGAGACACGTTCAGTGAATTCAATCTTGGGCCCACATATTACTGTGAGTAGTATGCTAGATTGAATGACAAGTGATTGAAATGAGTACTCAATGCTTAATACAATCATGGATTTCAAGGAGTTGAAATTCTAAGAAAGAGACTGATTGTGATTAAGAAGTGTATCATATGTCTGGGGTCTGGAAGGCATAACTTGATGTGTTCAAGCAAGCTTGATGTGTTTAAGCAACACACTTGAATTTGATGTGTTCAAAGAAAGTTTGACGAAGTTCAAACTATGAGGAGAGGACAGTCTTCTATTGAGAGTCTAACAACCTCAATAGAAGAGACTTGGTGTGTGTGTGCCTGAGGTCACACCCACAACTCTATATATGTAGAAGTGTCTAGATTATTTCGGCTATAAGGATTAAGGAGTTTTGTTTTGAGTGGGAGTTGGAAGTTTAAAACCATCTTAGTGCGAGTGGGAGTTTGTTGGAATTCTTAGCGCACCAAGATCCTTTTAAGATAAGATTTGAGCTCATTGAGCTAACTCTAGCTTGAACAGTTATCTAAGGCAGCTAGAAGTAGCTCACCTTAGCTCAAGTCAGCTCATTTCAGCTATAAGTAGCTGAAAGTAGCTGGACTTCAGCTCAAGTCAGTTCACTTCAGCTATAAGTAGCTCAAAGTAGCTCAAGTCAGCTCAAGTCAGCTCAAGTCAGCTCACTTCAGCTTCTGGTAGCTGAATGTAGCTGGACTTCAGTTCACTTCAGCAGAGAGCAGCTAACTCCAGCTCAAGGTCAGCTCAAGGAGCTGGACCTTAGTTTATGGAGCTTGGTTGGAGCTCAAAGGAGCTCAACGGTGCATAAGTAGCATAGTGAGCTATCTTTGTGCTAGCTCACCTTGCTTTTAACTCAAAACCACCAAGAGACACATCTTTTGTGTAAAGGTATGTCTCTTCATCAAAAGAGATGACTATTGGCTAAAAGAACATGTCCTTTTCATCTAAATGAAGTGTTCCTTGAGTGAATAGACATGTATATTCGGCCATGAGGTGGTTGGGGTGGTTATTGCACCAAGAATGATGTCCTTTGACATCAAAAGACATGTATATTCGGCCGTGGGTTGGTTATAGCACCAAGAGATGTCTCTTGACCAAATGGACATGTCTCTTAGGCCAAAGGAAGTGTTTCTTGGCCAAAGAGACATGTATTTTCGCCACCATAGATGACCCTTGGCCAAAGGAAGTGTTCTTTGGCTTAAAGGACACTTTGCTTGGTGTAAAGGTGTGCCTTTTGGTCATCTATAAATAGCCTTTAGTGGCCGGCCATTTAGAGCATTCCAAGGCATTCCATTTGCTCCATTTTTCTTGAGAGAAAAGTCTCCTCCTTCCTTTCTTTTAGTGGCCGAAATATTAAACACCATTTTAGAGTATTGTGGGTGGAATTACATTGAGATTATTCATCTCAATTCAAGCTTCAAGGTACTCCTCTAAGATCAAGTTCTTCCTCAAGTTTTCACCAAAGATAACCAAGAAGAAAGGTGCACACCTTTTCTTGGTTTAGTAGCATGCCAGGTTTCATTCATTATTTACATGAATGTTCTTAGTAGCATGCTAGGATTTGTTTGCCACAATATGTATGTAAAACTAACATGCTATATTAAATGCACAAAATATGTTAAACAAATTAGAATGATGCATGCTTGTACTCATGTTGAACTCAAATGATCAAAATGCATATGGCATGTACATGAGTAGATAACATAAAGATATGTTATCATGAGATCCTGAAATCTTCAGAAAGGGTCCCAAGGGACCTACGTATATGCGCATATATTAGACCCTCAGGCTGCAAGCGTACGTAGTAGGCTTCATATCCTTGTATATATGGAGTCCCCAGTATTTTTCTTGCAAGTTGAAGACTCCTTACTGAGGATCTTTGATTCTCACTCCCTTACTTTTTGTTGTACAATTTTGGACATCATTGATCCAGCAACCATTAAGGGTTGTCGAGCTAGGCTTATGAGCAAGTATTTGGTTTATTTAAATCTTTATGATTTTATTAGGTGGTTTGCTTATTAGTAAAGTTATGGTACTAACTACAATTGTCTTTTTGGCCTATAGAGGCTAGTGAAGCATAAGGGAGGGCTTACAAAGCTTGCCACTGGGAGTTTGCTCTAAGGTAAAAGGTTAGTTCTGGATCTTAGTAGAGTTGTTCAGTGTATAGTTTTCATATATTAGTTTGCCTCCAATGGCCATGTATGAGTAGTCTACTCTAGAGTTGCTCTTGAGTGCGAGCATAGTCTACTATTATTTGGATGCTTGCACACAATTGATTGTGTGTAGTTAGTTCCACTTAAATGCTTTGAATGCTTTGATAGTTTTGATATTTGTTTTTATCAAAATATGCCATGGCAATGTTTTAAGTACCATTTCTTTATTTTATTGATTAAGTCAAAGCATAAATTGATGCATGATTGCATAATATGATTAAATAACTAGAAGCATAAAGGTTTTAACTAGTGTGCATATAATCAATTAGCCAATTGCGACTAGTGTAGGACAAGTTCTCATAGGCTTCCTGGGCAGGCCTACGAGGGGTCGTGTCATCATTACTCTTTGAATTCCTGACATATTTTAGGCCGTGTCTTCAAATATAGTAATGCATCACAAATTGATTTCCATCTGCAAAATCGTAAGCTCTTTTTGCACACACAAGTTCAAAATATAACACATGCATCTAATATGGAAAAAAATTATCATTTCAAGAGGGTTTCAAAGTAGTACAAAGTTCTTGGGCAGCTAAATCATTATTAGAGGCATTGTCGAAACTAATGCAGAAAACTTTGTTAGCACAGAAAAATTCACAAAGTACATTTAAGATGCATTGATATATATTATATCCACTGTGGTCAGATTTCATGCATTTGAAAGTTATAATTCTTTTTTGAATTACCCAATCCTCTTTAATCCAGTGTGCAGTAACACAAAAATAATCCTGTTCTATAGGAGATGTCCACATGTCACTAGAAAAACAATGTAATGATCAATTGTAGGAAAAAAAAAAAAGTCTGCCGATAGATTTACATAATTCATACATTTTAAATACTTCTTTTCATGCAGTTGTCGTAGATGTCTTTTTAAAGGCCGGGTTTAAATTAGACCTAATCAAATTTTCTAAATGCATGTCTTCGGCTTACCTAAAAGGTTTTTCCATGAGCATCATCCAATTAACCACACCTTCCCTACATTCTTGATGAATAAAATTAAAGATACCTAAACCACTAGTTGATCCGAGTTGTGTCTGTCCACCAGAACTTTTTTCGGCTCCCGGATAGTGCATCAGATGCTCGCTCCTTATATGTCGCTGAGGCATCCCAGTCCCATAATTCATCTTATGTGCCAACTTCTTTCCACAATGCTTGCACTTTGAGAATCGGTTGTCTTTCTCCCAAAACATCTTAAAATGCTCCCACAAAAAGGATTTAAGGAGGGCTTTCCCTTTACCTCCCTCAAGAACTTGACTTTAAGGTGTCGATTGTTCACCATCCCTTATCTGCGTATCAACATTTTAAGCGGGGGTCTCTTGGATTTCAACGTTGTCGTTGGACTCTTACTTGTCAAATTGCAATTCAATATTCATCATGTCGATATTGCCAAGCTAAGACTCGTCTTGGAAGTAAATTTCCTTTCGGGCAGAACTCTTGCGACAGAAGAATGACACCCAAGCCGGTGCGGGAGGAGGAGGGCGGAGCTAGTACTCTTCCATGAAGCCATTGAGTTGAAGAAAACTGATGGAAAATTAATGAAGGATTAATGAGAGATTAAGAAGAAATTAGTAAGAGATTAAGAAAATTGTTGGAAGAATATAAGACTTAAGGAGAAATGTAGAGAAACTAGTAGACGTAAAGAGGAGAGAGTAAGAAATTATGTGAGGGAATGAGGGTGGGTACTTATAAAAAAGGAAAATTTTTTGTTGTACGAAAATATTCTCAGAAACTAGCTGTTTTTTAATGTTGGATGATGGTAAAAAAAGTTTTTGGACTTAAATACCCATTAGTCAACAACCGGAGATCCTTATTTGCAATTTTTCCATTTTTTTGAATCAGGTAATAGTTGGGGTTTTCTAAAAACGGTAGGCCTAGCCAGGCCCCGGACCGGCACGAACCGCACGTGCCTGGGTAGAGCCAAGCTAAGCGCAATCTTGGGCCAGTCCTCGTTTTCTCTTCCCTAGGCCCATATTCAGCCCAACCCTACCCATGCTGGGTCGTGTTGAGCCTTAACCGTACCTGTACCGGGTTTGAACTTGGCCGGTTTTAGGTTGGCTCGGCGCATTGTACACCTCTACGTCCAAGAAGCATAGATCAAACTTACGAGATCTCCAATGTATCTTTTGTTGCCAATAACATGGATGAAATTCCAAACTTGCCAACAAAAACTTACCAAAGTTTCAATTTTTCGATCCTTGTTTTATTAACTTGAATTTGCCTCTAATATATCAAATTTCGTGCAATGTTGCTGCTAATATTTTGAAGAGTGGAGAATCGACCATTCAACGGAAAAAGTGGATGGAATGCACTGCTAAAAAAATAATAATGATATTCTTTTTTTTTTAAGAAAAAAAACCAATTTTTAGGTGTTCCAATAGGTTTTTGGTCAAGTGAGGAGCGGGTTATGGAGGGATAATTTAGGCATTGGACTTGCCAATCAGTGGTGTGTTCAAAGTTAAGAAGATATGATTGGGCTTTAGATATTTTAATGTTTTGTCTGAATAATTCATTAATGGAAAAGGAGAGAAGACTAAAGCTTGAAAATGAATGAAAGCATATCATCCCCTCGATTTGAGGGGATTCTAAAAATGAACTAATGAGGCATGTGGAGGGATAAGATTAGCCTCTTCTCCTCATTCCTTTCAATTTTTTATCTAACAAAACAAGGGAATAAAGATAATTGGATGGGGTAGAAATAGTTTTTGTTTTTGCCAAATCAATGTTTGGGCTTTGTGTTGGATGGTGTTTTTGACTTAGGGATATGCGACGATGGCGTTGTTGGGGTGTAGTTGAGGACGTGCTGTGGTGGCTAGTGACGCTGCCACGGTTCTATCTCCAATGTGCCTACATTGCTCCAATTGTCTAACATCAGTGGCAAACATTGAAATTTAGGCGGATGAAAATTCGCCTATTTGTTCACTTCTTGATGGCAAATTTGCTATTTTAATGATTTAATCGAACAACTTTGAATTTTACACATGGATTAGAAATTCACAATTCTAAGGCTTGTACCCACCTCCATCAGCCTTCTTGGCTCTATACACCAACAAAACCTGAGATTATTTAGAATATTGGATGCAATCTATAAGTGACGGACTAATCCATATTCCATGGTTCATTTCTATGGGGGTTATTTGCTCAAAGTGTAAGAGTATTGGAACTATACATTTTAAGAGTTTGAAAAAAGCTTTTAGTTTTTCTTTTAAGAAAAGTAAATATTTTTTAGGTTGAGCAAGAAAAACAATTCATAAAAATTTAAGTACTTTATAGAAAATGTTATTATAAGGACTATTATACTTATATAGTATTAAATATATAGTATTAACTTTCAAATGACATTATTTTCGAGCAAAATACAGGTAAAATAAATTGTTTAGATTGGTAAAAATAATAAATAGACCCCAATAATTTTGTGTTGGTCCAATTCAGCCACTAATATTTTTGTTTTTGCCAAACAAATCATTAATGATTCTAAGTTGACTCAAACCAACTACTTTCTTAACTTTTACAGTTAAGTCTAATGGAATCTTCATGTATAATACCAAGTTTAGTCCTTACATTTTCTCCTTCTACTCTCGGCCCCTCTAAAGTTTGTGAATTTAACATTTCAACCATCATCTCTAATTTATTATCATTCTTCAAGAGCCTTCCTCTACTACCACCTTCTCCTTCTATTTAGGCCCTAGGTTTTCTCCTTCTCCCACTTTGTCACATCTTTAAAACCCACATCAGCTTCCCTAACATTGATTCTAGAGGGACCAACTTGCCACCACGAATGACCTTTATGGAAACCCTACTAGTACTCGGGGATGTTCTTGTTTCAAAGTGGGAGACTTTATTTCTGAGGAAATTGAAAATGTTTTGCTTGGATTTCTTGAATAATTTGAAGCAGGCATGGGAGAAGGAAATCGAAAGGCAGATTCTATTGAAGCTGGTGGATTATACAATATGGGTTTGAAAGATGACGGAGGTATGCCAAGAAGAGATGGTTAAAATGGTTAGTATGAATATTTTTCTATGCTTGCCTCTAGCTTACTATAAGAACACTAAACACGGGTTATGAACTTGGTAATGTGAAGGAGGAAGAGCCTTATTCAAAGCCCTTCTGTCCTCATTTGCAGATTGTTCATAAACAGCTATTGACGTACCTTATGTCTTCGAATACAAATACTAGAGTTGCAAACAAGTACATTGATCATTCTTTTGTTTTGAAGCTACTTGGCTTGTTTGATATAGAGGATCCTAGGGAGAGGGATCATTTGAAAACTATTTTGCATGGAATTTATGGCAAGTTTATGGTTTGCCAAACCTCCATCAGGAAGGCCATAAACAATATATTTTACAAATCCATATATAAGATGGACAGGCACGATGGAATTGTCGAGATTTTGGAAATTCTTGGAATCATTATCAATGACTTTACACTGCCTATGAGGGAGGAGCACAAATTTGTATAATTGGGAAATGTTGTTACTGATGCCCCAAGGCATCTTCGTTTGCTGTCATGTTGACAGGTGGAGAGACTTCCTGAGGAGGCAAGCGCCTGGAGCTCTAGTTTCCCCGCTGAGCGTGCCTGAAAAGCTCAAAGAAGAGGTTAGGAGGTCCCCGGTTTGCTTTTTCGGGGAGGACCCTCTGACGCCCAAGTCAGTTTTCTGAGTGAAGGTGGAGGAAGAACACTAAGGGATCAAGTGTCTTGCCTGTTTTGTGTTTTCTCAGAGGGAGGAAAATGTCCATCCTTTGCCCAGTCCCTTTTCCTAGTATTTATAGGAGTAGATAGTCCGTTCAGATCATGACACGTGTTCGGTCGGATTTGATCTGTGCTTTTGGACCTAGGGGACGGGCAGCCGTTTGCAGCCTCCTTTAGCCCTGGACCCGGACAGGTTGTGTCAGGATTGGGGCGGCTGCGGCGTGTCAGTTCGCCGTTCTGATGTGACGTGTAGGGCTTGTGGGCGACATGTCAGAGGCTCCTTAAATGCTCATACCGTACTCCCGAGGTCCCCTGGGCGAGGTCGCCCTTCGGTGCGTGCACCCTCTTCGGATTCTATCCGTCCTTCGGTGCGAGCACCTCCTTCGGGATCTATCCCATAGTTCTGGGAGTTCCCTTGATGGACACCTTCTTCGGGACTCACACCCATAGTTCGGGGATTCCCTTGTTCAGGTGTTTCTTGTTCGGGGAAGATCCTCTTCGGGGCAGTCAGTTTGGCCCCTCGATGGAGACGGTGTTGTCCTCGGAATTCCTGACGAGCTAACCAAAGTCTCGAGCTCATAGTGTTTGACTTCGCACCTTCCGAGGTCAGTGAAAAGATCCTCTCTTGGGTGACGTCAGACTCCTCGGCCAATATTCTGGCAGGGAGTTACTACCGAGGAGGCAATAGCCTTTGGCTATCACAGGCCCCCCTCCGAAAAGCCGAAGTGAGAAACTTCGGTTCATCGGTTTTCGGGTCCTGTGGCTATGATATCTGCGCCGAAGACGCCTTCTTCTGCTTGTAGCGATGGGCAGCATTTTTGCGTCCTCGAGGCGCGAGAAGATAGGCTGTCCCTGTGCCGAAGATACACCCTCTGCCCGAAGTCACAGGCTGTCTCTTGGTATCCTCGTGTCGAGGGAAGATAGGATAACCTTGTACCGAAGATAGACCTTCTGCCCGAAGTCACAGGCTGTCTTTTGGTGTCTTCGAGGTAACCTACTTTTTTGCCTTTATAGGTCTGCTCATGCGTCGCGTCCTGCGTCTAGCGGAGTCAGTCTAGGGCGGCGCCTCTAAACCAAACGATGTCAGAGGGCGTGCTCGACGTGATGGGCGACACGTGGCACGTTCGCTGCGCGATGACCGACACGCGGCACGTTTGCTGCGCGATGGCTGACACGTGGCGCACTATTACTGGGTGAGAATGCACTGAGTACGGCAGGCGCGACTTTTCAGGCTCACTTAGCAGTTATGGCGACGCTTCGCCTTCCGAGGGGTACTAATGACGACGGTTCACCTGGCCTTCTCGGCCTATATATACCAGTCCTGTCATAACCCTCTTTTTGCTTCTGCTTTTGCTTTCTTCTGCCTTCTAATTCTCTCCCGATTTTCCGCGGCGGTTCTCCTTTTTCAGGCGTTTTTCCGACCACTTTTCACGACGGCTTCCAGAAATCCAGATTCCGGCAAGACCCTTGGTGGGTTTTAGTCCTTTTGCTTTTTTCAAAGCTTTTTCGTTCCCGAACTTTTTCGTTGTTTTTCCCGAACTCATTTTCATCATGCCTGTTCCCGAGAGTTGGCAACCTCTTCTTTCTCACCCCTGCTGCACTACTCCGGCAAAACTAGCGAAGTGGAAGAAAAAGTTTTTCTTACCCTCTTACTCTGTGACGAGGTTGCCTCGTCCTGACCAATTTCCTTTCTCCAACCGGAGTGATGAAATCACTGTTTTCCGAGCCCAACTGAAGGCCGGACTTCGGTATCCCCCCCCGGAGATGGTTAGCGCGTTCTGCGACTTCCATGGCATTGCCGTTAACCAGCTCCCACCGAACTCGTACTGCTATTTTAACGCCTTCCTCTGTATGTGCGGCGTTTTCAAAATAAAACCTCACTTTGTAGTTTTTCTTCAGTACTACAAGCTCTTCGTGGTCCCGAAGGGTGGCTTCTACTTTATGCTACCTCGGGGATCCGGGAGCAAAAAGTATACGTTCACCTTCGCCACCAAAGACAGCTGGCGAGGGTGGCAACAAAAATTCTTTTTCCTGAAGAAGTCGGAGACTTGGTCGCACTTCCCGACCAAGTGGGCTCAGGGGAGGCTCAAGATGGATGTTGTTGACCCGAAGATACTGCTAGACGCCGATGTAGCACCTATCTTTGAGGACTTCGACAGGCGCATCCGGGCCGTCTCTGACTGGGCTGCCGAGGTCCCTCCTCGTGCCCTTTACCCCTTTCCGATCAACTGGAGGCTCATGACCGAAGAGGTCCTTCGGGAACTCAAGGTGGTAAAGGAGCATGAGACAGACCTCAACATGCCGAAACCGGCTTCTTCGGGGAAGGACTCCTGGCTCGTGAAACTCCTTCGGGGGAAAGAGACTTATGAGTCTTTTTACGAGAGTAAGTTACTTTCTCATTTTTCCCTTCATAACTTCATCTTGGACTTACACTGATCTTCTTTTTCTTTTTTCAGAGATGGGCGACGACGCGGCTGAGATGGGCCTTTCTACAAGGCTCTTTTTACCGGGCAGGCCGAGAGGGGCGAACAGACAAAGAAGGCCGCCTCTCGGAGGCGGAAGCAGACTTCGGGCGGCCCTCCTTCCAAACGGGCAAAGAAAGCTGCTCCTTCCTCTCTTCCGCAAATTCCGGAGGAGGTAGGCGAGGAGCCCGAAGACCCTGCTGCCCCTTTGCCCGAGGTTCCTTCTGCCGACGTCCCTTCTTCCGACGTCCTTCCTCAAAGCCCCACGCCTTCGCATGCTCTTCTGGAGGGCGATGGGGAGGAGACCCCTTCTGCCGAGGAGCGGCGTCAAATAAAAGGCAAGGGGATCTCTACTGAGGCGACGTCGATTCTTGACGACGACGTTACCGAGGTGCCAGCAGGTTTGCACTTTTGTCGAATCAACCTTTTGTTTTTTGCAAATCCTTAAGACTTTTCTGGCCTTAACTAATTTTTCTGCCTTGTTGTGCAGCGGAGGTGGCCGCTCCTGACTGGGTTGCCGAACACGCCCGCAAGAGGGCCCTTCGGGATGCCAAAGTCCCAGCAGGGAAAGTTCCGAAGGAGCCGTTCTGGACGTTCACGGAGGACATGGATATGTACTCCGAGGACTGTCCTGAGATGGCCAGGCAGATGTGCAAAGGGGTGCTTACCGAGGCCTCTTACAAGGCCCTTGCGGCGGCTTACCCAGGTGACAACTCTTTGGCCGCCAAACTCACTGAACATGCCGCCCAGGTACGCTTCACTGTTTTCTCAGTGCCAATTTCACCTTTGCTTTTTACTTAGCATCATTTTCCCTTTGTTTGCTTTTTTTGCAGTTGATGGGGTATGCTGGGTTCCTCCGAGTTCGGGTGGCTCGGGAATCAGAAAGGAGGGCGTCACTCTGGGACGCTTACACCAAGACGAAGGCCCAGTGTTCGGCGCTGGAAGCCGAAAATGCTCAGCTGAAGCAGTCTGCGGAGAAGGAGGTTGCTGAACTTCGGGAGGGGCTCAAAAGAGAGAAAGAGGAACTTCAGAAAGACACCTCCCAGAAACTTTCTGACATCGGTTCTCGAGTGGCGGAGCTGACCTCGACCGTTGAAGCGATTCAAAAGGATAAGTCAGAAAGTGACGCAATCCTTGCGAAGACGCTCGAGGAAAAGGCCCAGCTCGAAGCCGAGGTCGCATCTCTGAAGAAGCCTTCAGAAGAGAAGAAGAAGATGAAGGGATTGAGGAGAAAGCTCAAGGATCTGGCGAAGGATTACGCGGATCTGGAGAAGGACTACGCGGATTTGGCGGTCAAGAAGCGCGAGTCCGATGATATGACGAAGTTGGGCTTTCAAGACGGCTTCTGCCTTGTCCGGCACCAAATTCTGCAGAAGTTCCCAGATTTTGACCTCTCCTTCCTGGAAGGCATGAACATCCCCAAGGAGCCTCGGTGGACTTGGTCCAAGATCGAGCACTTGAAACTGCCTCCTTGTCTCCCGGCGTCGAAGGCTACTGACAAAAGCACAGAGGCTGGCAGTTCTCAAGACGCCGAGGTTCCTTAGTTTGTACTAGGGCCCTTTGTCTTCATTTTCTTCTTCTTTTTTGTAGTCTTTCAGCAACTTTCTTCTCTGTAAGCACTCTTTGGCTTAATAGATACAACTTTGGCTAAGTATTTTTTGCCAGATTCTTTTGTTTCCCTCTGTCCCGAACATAATTCGCTCGAGAGACTTCGGAAAACCATACTTTTGCTTTCCTTTGTCCCGAACATATTCGCTCAAGAGACTTCGGAAAACCATACTCTTGCTTTCCTTTGTCCCGAACATATTCGCTCAAGAGACTTCGAAAACCATACTCTTGCTTTCCTTTGTCCCGAACATATTCGCTCAAGAGACTTCGGAAAACCATACTCTTGCTTTCCTTTGTCCCGAACATATTCGCTCAAGAGACTTTGGAAAGACTTACTTTTACTTTCCTCGACGATTGCTTTCGTGAGACTCTTGTTTTGTACTTCTTCAGAACTTTTTACTTAGACAAATTTTTCCAACTTGTGGAATACAACTTTCCCACCGAACTTTTTAGGCATAGAATTTTTTCAAGGCCTCTGAGTGCCAAGTATTTTTTAATTCTATGCCTTCGGCATCACCGAGCTTATAAACTCCTTTTCGTACTTCGGCAAGTACCAGGTAGGGTCCTTCCCAATTTGCGCGAAGTACCCCGTGGGACGGCTTTCGGGGTGCAAATTCAGTTTTTCGGAGAACGAGGTCTCCCTTCTTTATTCCCTTTGGCCTGGCGCGTAGGTTAATGGCTGCTGCCACTCTTTGTTGGAAAGCTTTTCTTCTCAGCTCGGCTACTTCTCTGTGTTCGCTGACGAGGTCGAGCTTGGTTCTCAGGCCGAGGTCATTTCCTTTTTCATCGAACACTTGGACTCGTATTGACGGTTGTACTATCTCGATGGGGATGATGGCCTCTGTACCAAAGACGAGTGAAAAGGGCGTTTCCCCTGTGGCTCTTCGGGGTGTCGTTCGGTAACTCCATAACACGCTTTGGAGTTCTCCTGGCCATTTCCCTTTTGCTTCCCTCAGTCTCTTTTTCAGACCATCTTTTATGGTCCTGTTGGATACTTCTACCTGCCCATTACTTTGGGGGTGAGCTACTGGGGCGAAGTGCATTTTTGTCCCGAGGTCGCTAATGAACTCTTGGAATCCTTTGTCTACGAACTGGGATCCATTTTCCGCTACGAGTACCCTCGGTATGCCGAATCTGCATACGATGTTTTTCCATACGAACTTCTGCACTTCTTTTGCCGAGATAGTTGTCAGAGGTTCTGCCTCGACCCACTTAGAGAAATAGTCTACTGCTACTACGCAGAACTTTACGCCTCCAGGCGCCGTTGGGAGTGGCCCAATGAGATCTATGCCCCAAATTGCGAAGGGCCAAGGATAATCTGCCGAAGTCACGAACTCTGAGGGTGTTCTTTGGATGTTCGCATGTCTCTGGCAACTACCACATTTCTGGACGAACTGCTTGGCGTCCTTTCTCAGGGTAGGCCAGAAGTATCCTTGGCGAAGTATCACTGCTGCCAGGGCGTCGGTTCCGATGTGCGAACCACAGGCACCTTCGTGAACTTCTTCGAGGATCATTTCAGTATCCTCTTCACTAACACACCTCTGTAGTGGATTTGCATATCCTTGCCGATATAGTTCTTCCCCAATTAAGAAGAAACGTCCGGAGCGCCTTCGCACTTTTGCGGCTTCGCTGGGGTCTTCGGGGAGTGTGTTAGTTGCGAGATACGTTTTGATTGGTTCTTTCCATCCTTTCCCCGAGGTCGCTATGCTTAACACCACGATGCTGGGGTGGCTTAGCACCTCGGCGCAAGTTTTGGATTTCGCCAAACAGTCTGCCTCAGCATTTTCCGTCGGGGTACGTTCTCGATTTTCACGATGTCGAACTCCCGAATGAGCTTTGTTACCAACTCATGGTATTTCGCCAAGGTCGGGTCTTTCGCGCCATAGTCCCCTGCCATTTGCCGGACCACCAGCTGGGAATCACTATGGGCTTTCAAGTTTCTCACGCCAATTTTTCTGGCCAGGCGTAATCCTGCTATGAGGGCCTCATACTCGGCCACGTTGTTGATGGCGTTGAAACTGAACTTGATGGCCTTCATTACTTCTAAGCCTTCGGGGCCTCTGATAATCACTCCAGCTCCCTGGTGTTCGGATCCTAAGGCCCCGTCAACGTATAACGTCCATTCTGGCTCGTCTTCCCCCGAAAATGAATGTCCCTCCTCGGTGTTTGGTACTTCGGCGATGAAGTCTGCCAAAGCTTGAGCTTTTATAGCTTTCCGGGGTTCATACGTGATGTCGTGTTCGCCAAGCTCTATACACCACTTGGAAAGCCTTCCCGAATGATCAACTTTCCTCATAACATCCCGTAGAGGCAGGGTACTTCGGACGATAATGGGGTGAGCCTGAAAGTATGGCCGTAGCCTCCTTCCTGCAAGTACCAAGGCATATATAGCTTTTTGAAGCAAAGTGTACCTGACTTCGGCGCCATGCAGGGACTTGCTGACATAGTAGACTGGCCATTGCTTTGGCCTTTCTTCTTTCACGAGGACCGAGCTCACAGCTTTTTTCGTGACGGCGAGGTACAATACGAGGGGCTCTCCCTCCCGAGGTTGCCGCAGAGTCGGCAGGCTGGCCAAGTAGACTTTGAGTTCTTCCCAGGCTTTTTGGCAATCTTCATCCCAAGGATGACCATTCCTTCCGAGGTCGCCTTCCATCTTTGCTGCCTTTGTGAGGACTTTGAAGAAGGGTCGACACCTATCTCCGTACCTGGAAATAAACCTGCTCAGAGAGGTTATTCTTCCGGTGAGTCTCTGCACGTCTTTGACTGTGGCAGGAGTTCGGAATTCAAGCAGAGCCTTAATCTTCTCGGGGTTAGCATCGATGCCTCTTTCGGATACCATGTACCCAAGGAACTTTCCCGAGGTCACCCCGAAGATGCACTTCTCAGGATTAAGGCGGATCCCGAAGGTTCTGAGGTTTTTGCAACGTGGTAGCCAAGCAGTTTGCTCTTGACTATCATAATTTCCTCTAAATCTGCAACGTGGTAGCCAGGCAGTTTGCTCTTGACTATCATATCATCGACATACACCTCCATGTTCCTCCCCATTTGGTCTTTGAAGACCTTGTTCATCAGCCTCTGGTAGGTGGCTCCTGCATTCTTGAGCTCGAAGGGCATCCTAATATAGCAATATGTTCCTCCCTCGGTGATGAAGGCAGTCTTCTCTTCATCTTCGGGGCCCATCCTTATCTGATGGTAACCACTGAAAGCGTCCAAGAAACTTAGGAGCCCGCACTCGGGAGTTGAGTCTACCAGTTGGTCTATTGGCGGAAGAGGATATGAATCTTTCGGGCAAGCATCGCTCAAATTTCTGAAGTCGATGCACATCCGGAGCTTAATACTTCCTTCCTTTGTGGCAACTACCACGTTGCTTAGCCATTCGGGGAAGTTTACCTCCCGGATAATGCTAGCGTCTATCAGATGCTGGACTTCGGTCTTGACGAAGTCACTTTTGTGAGTTGAAATGCTCCGTTTCTTTTGCCGGACAGGTTTTACTTTCGGACTCGCTTTGAGGCTATGCTGGATTACGCAAGGGTTTACCCCTGGCATGTCCTTCGGCGAGTAGGCGAACAGATCTTTATTTGTAAGCAGAAAAGATACAAGTTTTTCCTTGTCTCCTTCGGCCATGCTTTTCCCTATTCGGGTGCTATGGCCTGGGACAAGCTCAACTTTTTCTGTTTCCGCTTTTGTGGGATCTTCTGCATCGCCCCTTTCCAGCTCTTTTGCTTCTACAGCATGTGCTAAGTTGCTTGCTGGAGCTTTTCGTGCTCTGACGAACACCTTTCTCACCTCGCCTTCATCAATGAAGATTTTTGCGTCTCCTTCTTTGGTGGTGAAGGTGACGGTCAGGTACTTTACATCAGGGCGAATGTGCAAATTTCCCTGTGTCTGTCTGCCGAGGATGGCGTTGTATGACGAAGGAACGTCCATGACTATGAACCTTGCCATGGTAGAGGCGAACAACTCAGCAGTTCCTTTCTCCGAAGTTCCTTTCATCATCAAGGGGAGGTCGATCCACCCGAGGACAGGTAGCTCAGATGGTCCTACGCCGAACGTGGGTGAAGTAACAGTCTTGAGGTCACTCTTGGATAGGCCCAAGCTTGGCAGCAAATGTGAGAACAAGACGTCTGCGTTTGACCCATCGTCCAGCAGTACCCTCTTGACGTCCCAGTTTCCTATCCTCGCCATTATCAGCAATGGATCGTCATGGGGAAATACGATGGTGGAGCCATCCTGGCGGGCCAACTTTTTTGTTGGGCTCTGATATTCCATCACCGCTATCTCTCTGGCCCTTCTTTTCCTTTCCGAGGATGGAAGCCCGGTTGTGATCGTCTGTATTACTCCTGCCGAAGGTGGAGGACGCCTTCTCGGACTTCGGTTCCTTCGCCTGTCTGAATCGTAATCCTCGTCATCAGGCTTTCCTTCTTCCTCTTTTTTCCCCTTCGGGGAAGGCATTCTCAAATAACGCCGAAGCTGGCCCTGCTTTATCAGTGATTCAATGTACTTTTTCAACTGAAAGCAGTCTTCGGTGTCATGACCGTGATCACGGTGGAACTGACAGAACTTCTTCATGTTCCTTCTGTTGTCAGCAGTCATGCCCCTCGGTCGTTGGATTTGAGCCCCCTGTTTTTCCAATGCCATGAGGACGTTAGCCCTCGTGGTGCTCAGAGGTGTAAAGTTTTGGGGCTTCCTTCCTCCTACTCGCATTCTCCGAGGTCGGCCTAACTGTTCCGTTGGACACCGGGCTTGCTGGCTGGACCCTTCGCCACGAGCGTGAATATGGTCAGCCTTCGGTCCAGTCATTCTCAGCTCTTCGGCTGTCATATGTTGTTCAGCCCTTCGGTAGAATTCTCCCAGCGTGTCCGGGGGATCTTTGGAGAATTCATAAAACAAGTGCGAATCCCTCCGGAGGCCCCTCGTCATGGCGAGGATGCGGATTTCGGGACGAAAGTCCGGAACACTGAGGGCCTCTCTGTTGAACCTCTCGACATAGTCACGGATGGTCTCCCCGTTTCTTTGTGCTATGTCAAACATCTGGACGGGCATCTTCGCCGTCGGCTTGCTCCCAATGAACTGTTGGGTGAACGCTGTGGACAGCTCCTGGAACCCCCTGATGTTTCCGGGAGGCAGGGAATTGTACCAGGCAGTCGCTGGTCCTGCGAGGGTGACTTCAAAGCACTTGCAGAGTGTAGCATCATCAGCCCCGTGTAGCACCATGCTGCGTTTGTACTTTGTTAGGTGGGCCTGGGGATCAGTCCGACCCTTGTAGGTCTCTAGCCGAGGTAGCCTGAAGTCACTTGGCATGGCCGCCTCGACCACTGTTCGGGCGACAGGAGTTTCATCTCCAGAGACGGTTTCAGTTAGCCTGGCCCAAACAGGCTTGCGTGCCACCTGCTGTTCCACTCTCTCCAGTCTTGCCAAGACTTTCTCCAGGAGGAGCGTAGCACTGGGCTCCTCTTCCTGGTGCTTGGAGGTTCTTGGGTAAAAGGACTGTTGCCGTCTCTTCGGGGAGCGACTTCGATACCGAGGTGAGGGGGACCTTGCTTCTGGCGATAAACTTCTTCTGGACGGGACTTCGGGTCGTTCAGACCTCGCTCTTTCCGCCAGCCGTGCTCCGAGGGGCAAGTTATCTGTCGAGGACTCTTCTCGTGGTTCCCCACTTCCCGAGCTATGATGGGTTGCCCTTGGGCTTTTCTCCCGAGGTCGTGCTGGCGAAGTGGGTTTTTGCGCCTGGGCCGGTTGCGGCCATCTTCGGTCTATTTGTTGTGTCATTTCAGCCACAACAGACCTCTGAAAGTCTCTTAAAAAACCCATGGTGATGACAAGAGGGCGTTCCTCTTCAGGCAAGGAAGTCTCTGGGGGACTTTGTTCGGTAGCTGGTTGGGTCTCAGGCGCGGACGGGGACTTCGGGAGTCCTTTGTCCTTCGAACGCCGAGTTTCGACAACAGCTACCTGGGAGTGGTTTCCCACAGACGGCGCCAAATGATGCCCCAAGGCATCTTCGTTTGCTGTCATGTTGACAGGTGGAGAGACTTCCTGAGGAGGCGAGCGCCTGGAGCTCTGGTTTCCCAGCTGAGTGTGCCTGAAAAGCTCAAAGAAGAGGTTAGGAGGTCCCCGGTTTGCTTTTCCGGGGAGGACCCTCCGACGCCCAAGTCAGTTTTCTGAGTGAAGGTGGAGGAAGAACACTAAGGGATCAAGTGTCTTGCCTGTTTTGTGTTTTCTCAGAGGGAGGAAAATGCCCCATCCTTTGCCCAGTCCCATTTCCTAGTATTTATAGGAGTAGATGGTCCGTTCAGATCATGACACGTGTTCGGTCGGATTTGATCTGTGCTTTTGGACCTAGGGGACAGGCAGCCGTTTGCAGCCTCTTTTAGCCCTGGACCCGGACAGGTTGTGTCAGGACTGGGGCGGCTGCGGCGTGTCAGTTCGCCGTTCTGATGTGACGTGTAGGGCTTGTGGGTGACATGTCAGAGGCTCCTTAAATGCTCATACCGTACTCCCGAGGTCCCCTGGGCGAGGTCTCCCTTCGGTGCGGGCACCCTCTTCGGATTCTATCCGTCCTTCGGTGCGAGCACCTCCTTCGGGATCTATCCCATAGTTCTGGGAGTTCCCTTGATGGACACCTTCTTCGGGACTCACACCCATAGTTCGGGGATTCCCTTGTTCAGGTGCTTCTTGTTCGGGGAAGACCTCTTTGGGGCTCTTCCTTCGGGGAGATTCTCCCTTGCTTCAGGGAGATGGCTCTCTTACCCGAAGACGGTCAGTTTAGCCCCTCGATGGAGACGGTGTTGTCCTCGGAATTCCTGACGAGCTAACCAAAGTCTCGAGCTCATAGTGTTTGACTTCGCACCTTCCGAGGTCAGTGAAAAGATCCTCTCTTGGGTGACGTCAGACTCCTCGGCCAATATTCTGGCAGGGAGTTACTACCGAGGAGGCAATAGCCTTTGGCTATCAGTTACGAAATTGTACAACTAGGGAAGGTAGCCTATTTGGATTGTTTTAAACTAAGTGGATTTATTTTCTCAATTTTAAAAGATACTAGAGGAGTTCTGTAATATTTCAAAAGCCGAACAGGTAAATTGGGTCATTTGAATAACATTAGTGCTTTATTCAACCATTCTAAATAGCATTAGTGGTTTATTTTATAAAAAAAATGTTAGTGATCAATTTAAGATGATCACAAAATATTAGTGGTTTATTCATTATTTTTTGAAACATCACATGCTTTATTGAGCTAATCATAGTTTGCTCTTAACTTTTGGGAACAATTACACTTTAGCCTCTTGGGTTTCAAAAATCTATAGTCTTCCTTCTCACCGGAGAGAAAAAAAAATTGTTTGACATTTAGATGAATAAAGATGATAATTTAAACTGTTAAATAACTATCAAACTTTTATTAAATATGTTGAAATTACTAGATGACAGGTACTATACAATTTAAATTAGAAAAAAATATTACATTCAGGAACCAAAGATAGATTTCTTAGATACTAGGCATAAAATGTAATTTTCCTAAATCTCAAGGAACCCCTCCCAATTTCATAGAAACCCTAATTTTTTTTGAGTCAAAACCCAATAATATCTTATTATCATAAGGACTCCAACTACTTTAAAGTCGAGTCAAGTTAGACCCCATTTACTAACCCCATTTAAGGAGAAAGCTCTTCTAAAATCTATGTCTCCATTCATAAAACATAAAACCCTAGTCGCTTGATGGACAATCTTGCCTCCTCATGATTCCAAATTCTGAAGTACAAGCCCAGCAAACACGCTTGTTTTCTCAAGCAGCCATATAACCAAGGCAATGACAATGGTCAATGGGTACTCTGCCCTGGTACAAATTGTCATTGATAGTGGATATGGCAAAAGGTTTAGATGGGTGGCTTAATTGTTCAAACTGACAGACTTTAGTGATGTTCTTATTTCTAAATATTATTTTCTCGGTCCTTCTCTCTCCCTTAGCTGCTACGAGAACGATCTGAAGAAACAATTTCCCGGTCCTGAGATCTAAGAAATCCGAAAGCGGCTGTTAAGTTGGCCGATTTCATCTTCTGAGGATTTGTCAATTTGTGAATTTGATCGAAATGGTATTGATTCTTCCTTTCGCTCTGCTTTGTTGTGCTTTTTTTTTTTTTTTATTTGCGTTGTGGGTTTTGGTCTTCTGGTTCAGGTGGTTGGGTATGTCCGATCAGTGCAGCCGGACGACGGGGAATCCGGTAATTACCCTCCGATGGGAAAATTAATCGTAATTTCGGGAGAATTTGATTCAGTATCTTTTCGGTGACAGTCATGTTCGCAGATTTCTTTGTGTTCATATAGTTCATTGAGAAGTGCATCTATCAGTTGTTGAACTATAGTTTTGATCTTCTTGTCACCGAATCAGGCAAGTCTCTACAGAGGGGCTTCTAGGAAAGAAAAACCTGGCAAACGTCATATGGGGTTGACCGCTCAGAAGAGGCAAGAAATTAAGGAGGCCTTTGAACTATTTGACATTGATGGATCAGGTATACAACAATCATTTGTGTTCTTGTTCTTGTTCTTCTTGTTCTTTTTTCTTTGTTTCTTTCTTTGCTTCTTTGTAAGTTTAGGTACGGGGTTAAGGAACATGAGTGTTTATTTCACGTTCTGACCACTGGCTCAATTGGTATTGCAGGCACCATTGATGCAAAAGAGCTCAATGTGGCAATGAGGTATTGAGTTTTAGGTTGTCTTCTTTGTTGATATTATTTGATGTTTCTGGGAATCTAACCAAGGTTATCGTAATACAGGGCACTTGGTTTTGAGATGACAGAAGAGGTAATACTTATGAAGATAGTACTTTTGTTGAAAAGTAGCTGTATTTTGTTGCTGGAAGTAATTCGCCATTTT
Source organism: Aquilaria sinensis (assembly GCA_005392925.1). NCBI lineage: Eukaryota > Viridiplantae > Streptophyta > Magnoliopsida > Malvales > Thymelaeaceae > Aquilaria > Aquilaria sinensis. Next base: position 160,661 of record SMDT01003115.1, on the reverse strand, counting down.
TGTGTTGAACCAGCAAATCAATCAAATGATTGCAGATGTGGACAAGGATGGAAGTGGTGCCATTGATTTTGATGAATTTGTGCATATGATGACTGCCAAGATTGGGGAAAGGGACACCAAGGAAGAGCTTATGAGAGCATTCAAAACAATTGATAAAGATGAAAATGTAATTTTTTTTGGTAAACAAGTGGTTTATTGCAGTCACTTTTTATGATTCTGTTTGTTTTATTTCAGGGGAAGATATCTGCTAATGACATCAAGAATATTGCAAAGGAACTGGGTGAAACCTTCTCTGATCGAGAGATCCATGATATGATTGAAGAAGCTGACCGTGATCGTAAGATCATATTTTCCTTATTCCCTCACTTATGATACATTATTCATTATATGTTCACGTGCAAGTCTTTTAATATGACAAGTATGATACTGTGTATCATATTCAATTTCTCCTGAGGTTGCACTGGCATCATCTACATCGACTGTCATTTGTGTTCCCACTAATGGCTTTAGCTTGTTTTGAAGGCTTTCATGTGTTTAAAGCTTAGTGCAGTTTGTCACAAACTTTCACCTAATCTGTTCCTTCCCTAGAATATTAACGCCGTTGCTCAAATTGAAATGCTTGAAAAGTTCACAGAGGTTTGACTTTGGTGGAAAAGTTCCTCAGCTATAACATTGATGCATTTCCTCCTAGTTATTGTCATGGTTGAAATCTAGGCATAGAAAGCAAAATGCAGAAACATTCTGTTAATATATATAGGTGTAGATCAAGTCTGGTTATGACTTCAGCTTTTTCTTGTGGTCCAAAATAGCGATTTCATCTGCATGCTGATCAACAGACATTTTGGAATATCTTTTCATCAATTTCAAACCATGAAGACACATTAACTTAAGCATTTCATGGCGTATTACTGAGCATTCTGTTGCATCTTTTCTGCTTTATGAGTTGAAATCAGTCCTTTGAGTTACTTGAAATAAACTGTGTCCTGGGTGTGTACCATACCCTACATGCTGGTTCTCTCCTGCTTTATTTTCCAGCATGCTACGCATTAATTGCCAGCTAACTGGACTCTTGCTTAAATTCTCAGGTGACGGAGAAGTGAACTTTGATGAGTTCATCAGGATGATGAAGAGAACAATGTACGGGTACTAAATATTTGTGGCATTTTGGAAGAAGGTTCGTGTTATGGTCTAGCTGTAGAAGAGTTGTACAAATGATAAACATGTTTTGCTCAACCTAAATTATTGCCTGCATGATTTATCTTTCTGAGGTGAACTTCAGACCAGTAAATTATCGATATTGGCTTATGACTATCTTTTCTTTTCTTTTTTTCTTCCTTTTTTTTTCTTTTTGACAATTTGGTCTTCGATCCAAGGGTATAACCACAATTCGTCTTCTGTAGAGTATGTTCGTTTTCTTGCATGGAATTTATATTTTTTAGCAGTCTATCACCGTAGCTGCACTAAATGGTTGTAATGGAGCCCGACCGAGAAACCAAATGTAGGTAGATGGTGGAAGTAACCATGACTCTTAACGTAGCTAATTAGTTTTGAGTTTGATGCTTTAGTGTGCTATTTGCCCAAATTTTGTTATTACCCAACCATTACTATAATAATCGACGTGATAAGAGTCGAACTGGCCTATACATGCGGGGGTGTATCAAAGCCGAAAAGTCTCATGTGGTTCATGTAAAGGAGCCAATAAGGTTTTATATTGTGATGAAACCATTCTATCCATTACTTAATGGTTACGAGTTGAATGTTTTAACATTTCATATTTTTGCTCTAAGATGCTCCTGTATTATCTATTTCAGACTCAGCGTGGAGCAATCAACGGAAGAAACAAATTAAAACACAATTAGGCAACATCATAAATAAAGAACAGATGACACGAGTATATCAAAGAAATGGATCCATCCACAAAAAATCCAAGAAAATTTCGGTACATCTTACGTCTACCCATGAGTGTTTTGTTGGATCTGAACCTAATTTTCTATGAATCTATCTTGATTAGCTGCCCCAAATTATGTTGTTTCTAGAAAATACTAGCTTCTGTTTCTTTTTCTTTTTTGGAAACCTTTTGAAGAGTGAAATATCCCATGGATGACTCAACCCAGTCGGATCTATAACATGTTAGGATGTGAATGAATCAACAGTTCCTTCGCAAAGAAAAACAGCAACAAAATTTCGAAATAGACGAGAGAGGATGACCGAGGGAGGAAGGGCTAGAAAATAGACTGAAAGACACTAAACATTAACCAAAATGCTATAATCATATCGATAATGATATTCTGCACTCTAAGGTCTGGTCCAATGGCCACTCCAAACCGCATGAAGGTTTCCATGGTTTGAGGGTCAACGTTCAAACATCTTGAGAAAAAAACAAACAAAGCTCACCCTTATTAGGTTGTCCTTCATTCCCTTCTTTGAAACCTTGTAATATCTTGTATTTTATTTTTTCTACAAAAAAAAACAATGTGGTTTGTCACATTTAATTTTTTATACATTTTTTTTTCCAAAATTTGTCATTCCATTGTGAGTAGTTTATATATGTGAATACGAAGTGGGAGAGAAGTGTGAAAATTTTCACTGCATTTTAAGCTTTTGAGTTGGTTGAATCTTGTTTTTGAGATCTACATTATTTGACATAGTCTTAGACTTCTCATTCATAACTACTGTGAACTAAGGATTTCGGTTACATCCTGGGGCTGACCTTCTACTTTCCTGATCATTGTGCCTTAGAGTTCCTGTGCTCTCTTATGTTTCATCTAACCTAGAGACATTGCTCCTTATAAATTACCCACTCCTTGTCTATTGCCTTCCTCTAGCATGTGTATCTGATTCTTGGAGCCCTTTCTCCTCTCTTGTTCACGGGTCCCTGCCCCTTTATTCTTAATAGGTCACCAATCGCTTATTTAATGGTGGGTATTTTCCTCAGCCCTAATCGTGCTCCTTTTGTGTTCCTACAAATGTCTAGTGCCAAGGGAAAAACATTTGCATTTGTCACAAGAAATGAGTCCCCTAAGGTACAGCCCTTGACCTCGAGCAGGTTCAGAGCCTAAAGAGCACGCAAAAAGCTATTGCCATGTTTGGCCTTTAGAAAGAGCACTTCCTTCCCACAAGCTTAGACGTCATTATCCTGGAGAAGCATGAAAAGGCTAACTAGCCTAGGGAGAAGTGTAAGACCATCTATGCTGATTAGGTTAGGATAAGCTTTAGCTTTCATATCCACCCTTTAGTCTCCCAATTATGCAACCATTTTAGGATTCTTTTATCTAAGTTGGCCCCCAAGTGCTATGTGTACATTAATCCCTTTATCCTAGTATGCCATTTTGTGGAGTCTGGGTACTTCCTGGAGCCATATTTTTTATTTTATTCCTTGACCCTAACAAAGTCCTCTAGCTGCTTTTTTAACCTATGGCCTAACTCCTTCAACTGTAACATTTCACTTCCTTTTACCATCACCCCAAAAAGCTAGAAGGATTGAAAGGAAAAGCCTCCTCTTGTCACTGGTTCTAAGGCTTTTACTATAGCCAAGAATATAGTCTCTAGCAGGGGCGAAGCTACGTGTTGCTGGGGGGGGCCGTTGCCCCCCCGGGAATTTTGGAAAAACGTAAATATGGGGTATTAATTTGATGATTTTGTTAAAAGTTAAGGATTGTGTGTGCATTTTGCCCCCCAAATATTGTGGTAAAATATAAAGATGGGGGGGCAATAAGGTAGGCTATGAAGAAAGTAGGGACCCAGTGAGTAGTTATTCCCTTTACATTAAGGGATATTCTAAAATGGCCAAAATGCACTATTAGTCCTCAAACGTTTTAAACTCGTATGATTTGCTCCTTGATCTTTGAATTAGTATAAATTAGTCCCAATTTACAGCTTTACCTAACTGCGACGTCGTCTCTCTCCTCCGGGCTCCGTCAACTCTCCTCCGGGCTTGCCCCCCGAACCAAAAATCCTGGATCCGCCACTGGTCTCTAGCCTACCAGATGTGGTAAAGGATAGGCTGAAAATGGAGGTTATTTTGTTTGCTTGGCAGCTCTAGAATGGGACCACTTTGAAGGTCTACAAGACTAACTGCTCATACAGGGGGAAGTCTGATCTTTGCCCCTAGTTTGAGGGGTTGAATGGTAAACTTTTAGACTTCATGAAGAGTGGGGTCATCTTAAATAATGAGTTTCCAATACCGTGTCTATGTTTTTAATTAATCATTGGCCCTCCTACACTAATATAATTGTTTATACTTATATTTTGTATAGCTACATGGGTACTCCCAAGAGGCTACAAAGAGGCATCCTACTATTATTAGGGCCCTCCAAGGGGATACACACATGCTCGATGCCTTGGAGAGTACCCAAGTGCTTCATTTGATGCTCACCATATTGGAGGAAAATGCCTTAACTCAGAGGGGCAAGTGCTAGAGGCCTTATGGACCCTATCTTCCTGTGGAGGTGGTTGATGTTGATGCGAAAAAGCCTCCCCCTACAAAGCACTAGGATCCATAGTGATAGTCCTTATCTAAACTATCCCTCAAATGGAGAAGCCCTCAAGTAACTTCCTAAGCTTTCTCTAGTCTATGCAATCTATTCCACTAGACAGCTGTACTGAGTATCTTGCCTAGGTCTCATCTTTTGTCTTTTTCATGGGCTCCTAATAGCACTGGAGGTAAGGGGCCCTTACCTACTCAGATAGGATCAATCAACAACCTGGTTCTTCCCTCATTGTTGATGGTTGTAGCATTGCTTACTTTTATGAGGTACCTTACGAGGAGGTAGATGATGTAGGCCCTAACAATTTTTTGGTAGGCCCTAGGACAATTTTGGGCCTTCTAGACCATTTACAGCTAAAGATCCTTAAGGCAGAGAAAAAATGGTGCTAGGAGGCATACTTTAGTGCATATGGAGGCTTTCCATACGAATCTTATTTTCTCGTTCATGAGAATGAGCCCACACTAGATAGTGACTATGTCTTAAAGCAAATGCTAGATAGTCTAGCCCTACCTTAGGATCATGCCTAACTTGAGGAGCATTGTTACCATTTAGATATAAGTATGAGGCATGGGATGACCTCCCTCATTCATATAAGTATCTTACTGCTCATCTTAGTTTTCCCTTTTGTCTTGAGGATGCCTTCTCATCAAGATATTGGGATCTTGCCATCATTATGGTGAACAGAGTGGTTGCCAGAGTAGAGGCCATGGAGAAGACTAACCAATAGCCTGCCAAGGAGAAGAAATGGGCAACCTAGCAAAAAAAAGAAGCTTTGCTTGAAGGTGGATGCGCTAGAAAAGGAGAAGAAGGCTTTAGAAGAAAAGCTCCAGGCTTAAAATAAATCTCTTCCTATCCCTACTTTTTTTATGGATGAGCCATAAACAAGGGTGACCACCCTAACGCCCAAGAATGCTGCACTCTCATACCAACTCTAAGGCATTCAAAGCCAAGCAGCATAGGGTGAGAGATAAGGCGGACAGGCAGCTCATCCAATAAGAGACCGAGGAATCAAAACATCTTCTATCTACTCATTCAAAAATGACATGAAGCCTTTTTAAAGGATATGTGTCATAATTTAAGTACCCTTAAGACCCCACATTCACTAAGGGTGGGGGCCTATTAGCACTAACAATTTGGTTTAAGTTGTGAAAGGCAAAGGTAAAAATGCAAATCCAAATAAAGGAAAACAGATGTTGACAACGTAAATGTGATCCCAGAGATGATTGAATATATGAAAGGTAATATGTAATAAAGAATTCTTACAGCTAGTCCTATTGATTATAAAATCTTTTGAAATTATATGAAGTGTTCTGAGGTAAGGGATGGACTCCTGAAGAAAGACTTTAAGCCCGACACTTTAGATGAAGTCCTAGGTCTTCGTGCTAAGCTTGCTTTTTCAGAACCAGGTACTTCATTATTAGAGACTTCATAAAGAACATCCAAGTTGGATAGATCTAGGTGGGCCTACTCCACTAGCTAGTGACACCAAGTGAAGCCATTAAACAACTTTTAGATGAGCCTCTTGTCCTCCTTATATCTTACTTACGCCAACTCCCTCTAAAGGCCTTTATTGTGGGTTTGGAACATGAAATTCTTAGCTTATTAAGAAGCGAACTTCTTCTTGAGAGCCTTCATGGAAATGAAAGAGCTCTAAAAAGACTCCTTTTGAGTTTGCACCTCATTTTCTAAAACTTTCTTCTTCTTTTTAAAAACCTCCACCTTCTTGCTCAGCTCCTTGTTCAGATAGGTGATGACTTTCTTTTCGTTGGCTAGCAGTTTGTTGGTCACCTCCAAGACATCCAACTAGGTAACAACCAAGTTCATGATGATGGTGGACTGGTCAAAAGGGCTTTTTAATTAGAAAGCATCTATGAAATAAAAGCAAAAACCATAACAAAGAAACCAAAACTTACGTGGATGAAGGATGTGGCCCTAACATAAAATTCTTAGTTGGGTACTGCTAATGCTCTTAAATCTTAGTTTTATCCACAACTAGGGCGAAGCCTTCCAGTATTTGTTGAAGAACCGAGTCACTCTAAAAGATGCACCACCATATATGCCAAAACACACCACCCAACATTTCTTCCTTTCAACCTCAAGGATCTCTAGTTAAAGAAGATCAAGAAGACCAAGAATAAGTAGAAAGCTCCCGGAAGGGCCTCTAAGGTCTTTAATTTTTCCAAAGGGCCGTTGGTTCTTTTTCGCATCACTAGTATCAGCTGCAGTTGATGGCTCTAGGTCTACAATCGTGCTTACCGATGCAAGCAAGGAAGTTCTGAGGACCTTGGAACTCACCCTAACCATACCTAAGAATGATAGAAGATAAGGGGCTAGGCCCTATAAGGGGAGGAAGACAAATAGACAAAGTTACATAAATCTAGATAAGATGAAATTACGAACTAGAAAGCATCCCCTGATGAGGGATAATTCAAATCAAAATCATTGTGATTGCCCTCTAGTGCCCTAAAGAAAAAGGCTCATCCTCTACTTCTAGCACCTTAATGGCAAAAGTTTGCCCTTTACTAAGGCTCTAAAGTTTACTCTTTTGGGCCAGAGTCTCACCATTCATGATGGTAAGTTTTGACGGTGGCGCTTTGGACTTTTCCATGGCATTAAAGGAGCTCCTAGCCCCCTGGAGGACTCTAAGCACCATCAAGTGCCTCTTCTTGACGTTTTGACAATACCTATGGACCTTTACAAGAAACACATATGCACAGTTAGCCAATGCAAAGATACAAATGGTCAATAAAGTATTATTAAAACATGGAAGGCTTACTATTTGAGATAACACCACTGTCCATGGCATCAATGAGTTCATCTCACATCCCTAGAAACCAAGGGACTAAATTAGGCTTACCCCAGCAAGGACATATGGCCCCTACATAACTTCAAGTTGGCCCTATCCATAGACTGCTAGAGACATAGAATATGCTCCCCTTAGCCTATTTTTCATCACCTTCAACAAATATGAAACAATTATCCTGGTTTCCATGGAAGCCTCTGATCCAACCTTTAAGGAAGATGGTTTAATGGCCTTATAGATGGGCTATCATTCTACTTGTAGGTGAAATCCCACCTTTGATCAGAAGGCATGAAGAAGAACTTCTCCTTTTACTCCTTCTAGCTTATTGGGGTTATAGTAAATGAGAAATAAAGGTTGTTGTCAAAAGAATTAGGCACTAGGTTGAAAGAACAATGGGAGGACTTTGTGAGGGTCAAGGACTTAAAACAATGAGAAGGACATAATATAGTGCCCAACCCTTGCCAGTGTTGGGGTTCAACTAGGACGGGGGGAATGACAACTCTCCTAGTCAACAACTAGCTTTGACCCAATAATTATGTTTTTATTTAAATGTTTTTACTTAAATACCTCAAGTTAGTATCTTATTAAGCAAGAAATGCAAGCTAAGTAAAAGAAAAGATGAGTTTCTACGTGTGATTTGACACCTAAGAGTCAAAAGGGCAAAATGGTAATTTTAACCCAAGCAAGTGGCATGACTATAATTTTGATGAAATTAGGGTCATATAAGGAATTTTGGCTAATTAAGTTAAGACCATAAGTTAATTTAGCTATTAGAAGCATCATATGAAGGAAAACTGCAAAAAATTGCACCAAGTATTCAAATGAGTCATTTATATCTTAAGTGGCTTAAGTGTCCAAGTGGCTAATTGTAGGAGGCATAAAAACATTCTTTAGGACCAAGGAGGGATGATTTTGGATGTATGGTTAGTGGCCATTTTGAAAAAAATAGAGAACTTGAGGGCTAAAAGGCAAGAAATTAAACAAAATGCCTTAATGGAGTTGATAAGATATTTCTTGCAAGTGTTGACTTTCATTCTCATTCTTTTCTTCCCAATTTTCATAACTCTCCCTCTTTATTAGCTTGCCTATTACAAACCTCCCCAATCTCACAAATTTTTAGCAAATTTGAAGGTCCTAAAGTGAATTCATGAAACCTCCAACTCATTCTTGATGCATTTGCTTCATTTTAGCTCTTTGTTGCTTATTTTGGGCATAAAACCTAAGGTAAGTTTCTTGGTTTGTTTGAGCTGGTTCTAAGTTAATTAAGTAGCTAGAAATGGTCTTGATTTCAAGTTCTTGCTTCCATATCACGTTGGTTTTAGGGTTGGAACTCAATAGAGCTAAGTTGAGCTCAAGTGTACTTGCGGTGCTTGTGTTTTGTTCTTGTTTTATGGCTCAATTTCAGGTAAGGGTTCAAGTTAATTTAGTTCAAATAATATGTAAAAATATAGTATTACATGTGTTAATAAAGTAGAAACAAGAGCCATGTGAATTGGTTTTGGGGATTGAAAGATTGTGCAAGTTTTGTGCAAGATAGCATGTAGTCACGCAATGCTGGAAGAGCATTGGTGATGCATCACCAACAACTTCTCAGAAAACCCAAGAATTGATTCCCTTGGCGATGCATCACCAACGATGTCACCAAGGCCCAAGTCCCTCAAGCTCGAGACACCTTAAGAATGTCTCAATCTTTCTATTAACATCCATAAGCTATTCCAAGATGTTCTTTAGCTTCGGTTAGGTCTAAAACTTATTTCTAAGTTGAGAATTGTGCATTACTTAAGTGGTAGCTAAGTGGTGTGGTTAAGGTAAGGCAAAGTAGAGTGGCTAAAGGGGTAAAAGTGCTTAAGTTGCTAAAGGGATTAAGGTGGGTTTCGGAGTCTTCATTAGCCCAAGAGAGAGGTCTTAGACATTAGGGAAATGAAGAAAAAACCTAAGAGGATCCTAACCAAACATTGTAGTTTAATAAGTAAGCCAATAAGAAGCTCTAAGCTAAGCTCCAAGAGCTTGGCAAGTTAAACCGCATAAGATGGCTACCTTGCATAATAAGTTAAGAGAAAGACAGGTAAGATTTGAGAAGAGGTGACGACATACTCTAAGACCTGTAAGTAAGACTTAAGGAAGGTAAAAGATTTAGGGGATGAAGGCTAGTGTCTAAAGTACCTCCGCCGTTTAAGCTCACGACAAGAATAAGACACCTAAGGTATAAAAAGTCCCAAAAAATGTTCATGTTGCATATCATACATTCATGAATTGCATATCTACTATGTTATTGGTGTGTGTTGATTGTTGGTTGATTGTTTGTCTATTTGTATGCCATATTTTCATGCTTGCTTGCTATCTTCTTTGCAGGTACCCTAAGGGACCGTTACTAAGTACATTCATGTACTCACTCTCTTAAGTTTGTTGTACATGTTCTAATGTTGGGCCTAACAACTAAGTAGATAGTTATGGACTAAGTTTCCCCTTTTGCAAGTACTTATTTACTAGAATCCTTAAGATTCTAAGGTTGCTTGAGTTATAAGCTTTGTACTAACTAAGTATTACACCTTTACAATTTAGAGGCTAAGTGGTGCATAAAGATAAGAAAGGGCTTGCACTTGGAGCTTGATAGCTGAAAGGTGGGGCTTAAGTGATGAATCTTGGTTAAGAATTTTTCTTGTGTATAGATAGTACCTTGTGTACTAAGATATTGGCTCTATTAGGATACATTGTGGTGTTAAACCATTGAGTTATTTTTTGGTTCATGCTAGTGATAAAAAAAATATGCACAAACTATTACTTGAAGTTAAAGTAACTAATAGTTTAGTTTCTTGGTACATTTTAAGTATATTTTAAATAGAATGCTCAAGCGATGTTTTTTAAAATGGTTTACTTATTTATTTTGCATTGCCAGGACAAGCACATGCATATCTTTGCATGGTAGGTTAAGGAACTAGTTGCACGTAAGTTGTCTTAATTTACCTACAAGTAATAGTTAGCTAATAATAACTAAGTGGGATCACAATCCCAAAGAACCTACAAGCTAAGCAATTCCGGGCACTGGGACCCCACTCCATGACAGGGGATACAAAAATGATTGCAGAATTGGAAACGAATGGTGAATGCAAAAGGAGAAATATACCAGAAACCTTATTAGCATAGAGAGTCATATGTTTCTCCCCATGTTGGTTGGCTTTTCTATGGTCATCTAGGATTAGTATGTCCACGGTTGTGGAGTTGAAGTTGTCCTTTTTTAGGCTAGTTAGGAAATGGGGAGTTAGGGCACTTCGTATGTTACAAACTTCACCAAAATTAAGAAGTTGCATCTTTATAGGATAGGCCTCCTTGGCAGTGGTGGATGCTTTGTCCTTGGTGTTTGACATCTGGAAGCACAATAAGCACTACACAATCAGAAACAAAGGACAACCCTTACCACCAGTCCAATAACTAATGACCTACTAAACACAGACAAATGATATTGAAAAACAAAATGCTCGATAATGACAAAGGGACTTAAGTGCATACCTTATTATATGGCCATGGCAGAAGTCATCAAAGAATTTTGCAAAGAAACGTCAACTTTAGGGAGTCTAGTAGGATAACAACGATGGCACAAGATCTTATGAAAACTATGAATATAAGATTGGATGGTTGGCCTTGGGATGTCACAAGGGTTTTTAAAGATAAAGAGTTTTCTTTTAAAAGCGAAGACTGCTACCCAATTTCGAGACCCCACATGGCTATCATATTTGTGAAAGCCCAAAACATAAAGTACCCGACTCCCTCAATTTGGCTTTGGATAGGTGCTTGTTGATACCCTATTAGGCTTTGACCTAGTGGAAAGGCCCAGTGGAGTTTTCCTTATGGGATAGGCTTAGAAAAGCACATTGGAGCATGGCTCATGGCTAGAAATTTAATTGGTTAACCATTAACTAGGGAGAAGCATGATGAGAAGGAAACTTTCTTGATCATGGATCACGTAAGAGGTTAGATTCAAAAAGAGATGAAGTATGTTTTCTTAACTAAGCCTTCAACTTTCAAAGGGTCTTAGGCATCCCACCAAGTACATCAGATACCAACAAGCTTCATCACCATTTCTTCCTCTTCCTTGTCATGTTCTCACCGTGGTTGTCATCGTTGTCCCATCTCCATTGTTATTAGATTTAGTCAATTTCTGTTGTTTCTTTCCTTTACCACTATTATTAGATTTGGTCTATTTTTACTATTTCATTCATAAAAATTTAATATTCTAATTTGTGCTTTAATCTAATTCATTGCTTTTGTTTCTATTCAGACCTATTTAGGATTTTAATTTTTCTACAATTTTTTGGTTTTTGGATCTGGTTTATTTTTCTGATTTTTGTTTTGATTATTTTTTTTGCTTAGATGATTAAGAAATCATGCTTTAATCTGATTCACTAGTTGTTTTTTTGTTCAGATCTAGATTGCAATTCATAGGAATTGTAAACGGAATGAAAAACTCAAGTGAGTGAACAACATTTTAGATCAAAACAAAGAACAATGTGAACTACATATAGAAATTGTGAATGGAATAGCTAACTCAGTTGAATGAAAAGTAGTCTGGAGTAAAAAGAACAACAATATCAACCAAATGAACAACAATAGTGAAGAAATCAATAATATTAACTAGAGAACAACTATATCAATTAAAAAATAGGGCTTCTATCAAACTCAACTGAAAGGAACAACAATATTGACTAAATGAACATTGATTATGAAGGGAATAATAGGATCAATTGAATGAATAACAATATCAACTAAAATAAAGGAATTGTACATTGGAACAATACATTTAACTAAATGAACAACAATATCCACAAAATGAACAATAGTAGTGAATTAACAATAATATCAACTAAAAGAATAATAATCTCAGGTTAGAACAACAATATCAAGTAAATGAACAACATAAACAAATATAATGAACAACAACATCACTCAGATAAAAAAGAAATGATAGCTTTAGCAAATATTAGAGAATATACATACATACATACATATATATATATATAACAACACTATTCTCTAGGTTCTATCGTTCTTGTTTCTCATATACAAATTGTTATTTTTTTATGCAACAAGCGTTGTTCCCCACCTATCAATTGTTGTTCCGTTTCTTATAACTGATGTTTCATATAATGATGTTCCATTTAGTCAAAATATGTTATTCAATTTAGAAAAATGTATTGTTTAATAAAATATTATACATTTCATAACAAATGTTATTTTACATGTTGTAACAATCTTGAAAGTAAGGCAACTTTTAGTGCGGTGGCATTTTCTGTAAATAACATGACACTAATTGTAGTCCCTTTCAATAATAAAGGCTGCTCCTTTCATAAGAAAAATTATTATTCCATATAAAATGTTGTTTATTTCATTAAAAAAATGTTGTTTCAGGTAGACACAATAACAGTTTTATAAATAATATGGCTTTGAGTATAGTGGCATTTTCATAAATAAGGTGTATAGCTACTTTAACATCAAAAGGAGGTAAATTGATTGTCCTATATGATGATATATGGTACCTTGGGTGCACAAGACCATTTGAAGTCCTGGAAAGAAGGGTGAGTGGCTTCCAAATTGGCTTTCTCAAGTTCATAATATGTGTCAAGTTGGCAAGCTTATATGTGACAAACCTAATCACATAACAAGTCACACAAAACTAACATTGAAAATTGATCTGACTTACCATGAAGAACCAGTGAAGATATAGGACAACAACACCAAAAAATTTAGGTCTAAATGGTTTCCTATGTACAACGTGCAATGGACAAACCATTCAGAGCTAGAGGCCACATGGGAATCAAAAAGGAATTTAATGGAGCTACAACGTGCAATGGACAAACCATTCAGAGCTAGAGGCCACATGGGAATCGAAAAGGAATTTAATGGAGCTGTATCCGAAATGTTTCCTAAGTTATATACCCCAGAGATTTGGAATTTTGGATAACCAAATTTTAAAAGGCAAGGAGAATGTTACCACCCTATTGTTTAAACACTAATTTTTAGATTACAAGAAGGCACATGCAAAGGCACTGACAAAATGACAAGTTTTTTTTTTTCCCGAAGTTTAACTAGTGGGAGATGCATGACTAATAATTTTGTCAATTAACATTGAATATTATACTAATTAATCATTATTTTTTAAGTACCATTAATAATTCTTTTCAAATATATTCTCAAAATTTATTAATTTTTTCTCATTTACTGTTGCATTGTCTCTTCCTTTAGAATATATAATATGTTAATTTAATTAGCTATTTTAGTATATGTGTAAACAATCAAAGTTGTCCATAAAGATGAGCAATCAATGAAGTTGATTGCATTGAAGTCTCACTCGCCACTTTCTTATTGGGTAGAGCACCATTCGATCTGTACAAGATGATGTTTTTGGGTAGATCTTATTTAGTTATTATTTCTAATGTGTATCCTATTTGAATATGAAATTATGATATGTAGATTCATTATAGGTGACTAATGGGTGGCCTTTTGGGAGATGAATCCCAAAAGCAATGTTTCTGTGGCTTCAACCAATCTGATTTGGTTTATGCATGTGCAATTTGAAGTGCTGAAAGTAAATTGATGACTGGCGGCCAAACTCAAAACTCGGCCGATGAAATATTTATTCCTTTCCTAGGCTCCAAGCATTACTGCCACACATGGTACTACCCCTAACCGATAAGTTTATGGATTCAAATCAACCCAACAAATACGCTAACAGATTGAGCCGATTAGCCCAAAAGTTTGTGTAGATCAGCCTAATAACTTACAAACACGAGGGCACATGAAAAAGAAAATATGACAAGTCAAGCAATAGTATTTGAGAAGTTATGCAAAAACAAAAAGATCAATAATGTGTTTATGATTTAGGGTAAGAGGGTGAAGGGAAACTTGTAAATTCCGAGTCAAGCACCACACCACCATGTAACCTTATGCAGTTGTCCTACTTAACATCAAGACTAATAAGGATTCAGATTTTAATTTATAGTTAATGATTTTTGCTTTTAATAATTAGTGGGTGAGTTTGGTTGTCTCTGGTTAGACGTTTGGTAAATTGAATAGTAAATTGTCTTTGGTAGTCTTATTTAGTATAATAGTTTGAATGCCAAAAACAAGTACATAAGTAAAAACCCAAACAATTTTTCAGCATGTAAAAGCCTTGGATCGTATCAAAGGTCAAACTTGCAAACACACTTGGTTTTTGTTCACTTGATCCGACGGCAAAGAGTGAGGCCATCACCAATGGGAACCATGCAGATCTCAATCCGAGGGTCGGCAGCGAGCTCCTTGTTGAGCTCCAACACAAACATTTTGTAATGCACGATGTACTCGGGCAGTGGAGCATCTGGAGGCGCCACGACAGAGCCGTTCCACAAGGTGTTGTCGTAGCCTATCACTCCTCCAATTTTCACCAAATCTATCACCCTCCTGTGATAGTTCAGATAGTTGTCTTTGTCAGCATCCACGAAGATGAAGTCGAATGACCCATGATTCTTCTCCTGCATTTCACCACACTGATCAATTACCTTCAATTCTCCATCAGAGTTAGAAATTATTTAACTGAATCAAATTTTGTTAATTTTATCCTAATAACTAACAAATGTCACATAAGTTTGGTATATATGTGTTAAATCTGGGAAATGGTTGGAGAGTGATGAGAATTACATCTTGCACCATCTGGTCAAGAAGAGGCAAAGCTTGGCCTTGTCTAAAGTCAATCTTGTGAGCAACTCCAGCTTTCTGGATTGCTGGAAGACCGAACTCGTAGTACTCTCTGCTTGTGTCCACGGCCAGTATCTACACAAAACAAGAAACATAACATAACAGTCGACTCTTTTGGAACTGCCTATGGATTTAGATATATGTACCTTGCCATCCTCGGGAATAGCAAGGGCAGTGGCCAAGAGAGAGTAGCCTGTGTAAACGCCAATCTCCATTGTCTTCTTGGCATTGATGAGCTTAAGCAGCATGTTCAGCAGCTGCCCTTGATCTGCTGGTGTGCTAAGTACATTCCTGTTTCCAATAATGAAGAAGTCAAGAGACTGGTTCAGGGTTTTCTTTGTTTTTGTTTTTTTTTTTTTTTTTTGTATGTATATAAAATTGAAGAACCAACCATGGATGCTTTGCAGTTAGTTCCCTAAGCTCTTTCAGTGGCTCAGATTCTCTTGGATAAACACTTGTTTCCAGAATATACTGCAAAACTCATCAGAATACAAATAAATTCGTTAATTCATGGAAAACAAATGGACCAAAACATATATAATTATACCTGATACAAAGCATCACTCTGCAAGAGGCTCTTGTGGCTGACATTTGGGTGGCCTCCAGCGTCTTTAGTTGGCTGTTCATCCTCTACTTTGAACGTGGCCATGTTGAAGGACCAATTTCTATATATGTAACTTATATAGTTATATATCTTTTCTGCAATCTATAACTTGTGCCTTTGTTCTGAATTGTTTATGTACAAGTAGTTATATAGGTATACGAGAGGAGCCGGAAGCCATAGCTTTATGCCGCAATAAATCTTGTTGCTTGATATGTTAGAATCGATATTATATCCGTGATGTGTCTTTTGTCCTACCAAGTAATGAATTTTCGTCTGTTGTCCTCTAGAATTTTAATTGTCTAATTAAAATGTGAATATTTTGATCATACACTTCCTCATGTAATGAGATGATAATGTTTTCTATTTGCCAATGAAGAAAATGGTACAACTAATAATTTGGATCAGTTAAGACTTTGTTTTTATTTAATTAATAAAAGATTAGGTGGGATGAGTCTTTTTCCCCCTTATTTGAAGCAGTAAAAAATACATGAAAATTGTATGATTGCCAACTCTATTTTCTTCTGTTCAAACCGAGTCATACTAATTTTGCGTTATTTCCCCTCTCCTTTCCTCATTCTGAGGGGAGAGTGGAGGTGGACACCCTTTGAGCTCCTTGTTTTGCAAGTCGATCACTATATCATCTTCAAAAGAACTTCTAAACATTTGTTTAAAAATTAACAATTTTATTTTTTACAATATGATAAAATAAATAAAAAATAATTTGCTTTCTAAATGATGTTCTTCAATTGATTTGTGGATTTCATGAATGTTGACTTCTCCATATCGTTGCGAAAACAGTATTACTGTCATCCCAAATTCTTTGCACAATTTTAGTTTTTTAACTTAAATTTACTTACATTAATATTTACTAATAATTTTTTAAAAAATTATATTAAAAGAGTACATAGTTTTTAAATATAAAATTTTTAAAAAATTTTAGCAAATATTAGTATAAAAAAATTTTAGTTAAACTTACATTAAAAAACTAAAATACTGCAAAAATATGGAACTGATGGAGTATAAAATTTTAACATATCAACAATCACACGCACACACAAAAGAATTGCTATTATTTATGATTCAACCCAAATTGGTTACTTTTGTTTTCTTTGACTCAAATATACAACTAATGTTTTTAAAATTGGCCAAAAGATTACTTTCCATTAAATTATGGGAATTTTTTTTGTAAATTAGTACATTCTACTAAAAAAGCCATACATGACAATACATTGCCATATAATAATCAATGATAAATGGGTAGGGAAAAAAACAGGGAAAAGATTAGGAATTTGTGGCTCTTTGAATTAGTGTTTGGGCAAAAAGTGCTCATTTGTACAAAAAACTAGCATGCCTGAATTGAAATAAATGTACTTGGGGTCAAGTTTGCCTTAGAATTAAGGTCCTGATTTCTTCTATTGTGTTGGCCCCCTAGTTTAGGCCAATCGTCGCTGTTGTGTTCCTGTGTTTCAGAAGCTTTTAAAGTGGTTTCTCTACGATTTGTGTACTGCTCTCTTTCATCAATAAAATCTCTCTTTTAAAATGAAAAAATTACGGTCTTTATTAGTTTTTAAATTATATAAAGGTTTGGCAAAAGCAATTCATTTTTTTTTTCAAAAATCACCTTTTCATCTTGGGTGAATGGTAAATATAAAAAATTTCAAACAACCGGCAAAAATGCCACGAAAAACCTTTGTTCATGTTACAAATTCGCACCAAGATGGATTCGCCAAACCTGCTTATTAGTTATTACTCAACAACACATATCAAATCGCACATGGTTAACCACTTTTGTTCCAGACACATGTATAAAGAGCTGCATGACTGATCTTATTGAATGTAGATCTATTCTTCACACGAGTAGTTGAGAACCATCAACTACCAAGGTCGTGTTTTGATCTTGAGCCACTTCAACCACTTCCCTTGCAAAAGCACATTGAAAGAAAGAGTTGTTTTTGCATCTGTAAAGCCCTATAGCAAGATGACACCTATTCGGGCTTTGTATCCCTCAACTTTGGATTCTCTCCTAGATAAAGAGGCGCTTGAGAGAATAATTGTATTGTATTTCTCACATTTACAAACATTGGTTACGGTGGCTGCAGAGGAGAGGATTTTGATTGATAGGAAAGAAGAGATTACTAATAAGCATATGTTTTAATTTATGTGTATCATATTTCAATATGATCTGTTGCACATTTGACATTGAGGGGCAAGAGGGTAGAGAAGGGGAGTAGGGAGGGTAGTTTAATGTGGGGTAATTCGGCTAGAGTGTAAATAATTAGTGGTTTATCTGTTTTTTTTTAATGAGTCTTTTAGATTTTCACTCAAACAAATATATATATATATATATATATATATATTTCAAAAATAAAAACCATAATGAGAACATTTCCGCTAAAACAAACACATTTGCAAATGTCCCCCTTTTGCTAATAAAACTTTGAAGGGCAAAATCTAAATACGGTCTCCTAACTTTAAAGATTGTTCTAAAGTGGCCCCTACCTTTTTTTTGTCTTTTAAAGTCTCATAACTCAACTAACGTATCTTATTTTAGTTCCTACCATTAGTTTTAATGTTACCTCAGATGGAACTTTCATACGTGGCAGTTACTATGATTCTAAATTGCCACGTGAATAACTATACTAAAAGAACAAGAAACTTCAAGTTAAAATTAATGCAAACAAATAATCATAGAACTAAAAATATAAATTTTCCCAAAGTTATCATCTTCTCCTTTTAGCCTTTAATGAGGTTCATGATGCCCGCACGTTACAGCGGTTCAATCTGTATCAACATTAAATATGAATATAAATAGTGATAATCATTCACAAAATAAAAAAAGCCTTATAAAAATGAAAAAACAAAAGCAAGAACTGGGATAAAAAAAAAAAGTCAAGTAAAGTTTTGAGACTAAGAGAGCAAAAAATAAAAAGAAAAAGATTCTAAATATGAAGATATAAACTGTAGTAACTAAAATTTTGTTTTAGAAAAAAGAAATAATATGAACATGTTAATAATATAAGACAAAGTGTGGAATTTGATTGACAAAAGGTGACGACTAAAATCATCTTTAGGCCAAGAGAGAAAATGTAAAGATTTATGGAATTAAAGGTTTAATCATCAACTTAATAAGAAAAAAGAAAATAAATGAAAACATTAGCTATAATAAACCAGTTCAAACCATACCAAAAAGTAAACAACTCATATTGATTAAAGTTTTGTTGAAAAAAACAATAACAAAAAACCAATAAAAAAATCTAAACGAAGTCACTATGATTGATTGAAAAAATAAACGAAACAAATCATGGTTACAAAGATTTTACTTTCGAAGACAATAAATAAAAATAAATAAATTTTAATTGATTATCATAAATTTATTGATGATAAATTTTTATTTGTTTAACATTAACATTTATTACAAAAAAATATCTAGTACGATTTGCAGGTTACCAAACCTTTCATTTGTTCTCTTGGTCTCTAATTTTAAACCATAACCATGCTAAAAGTAGAGAAATTATAATGATTAACATTTCATTTTAGAAAACAAAAATAAAGAAAATCAATAAAAAAAATTAGGATTAAGACAAAAAATGGAAAAAATTTAAGTATTAAGGATTTAACAGTTGACTTAATAAAGATAAAAAATTGATTAAATAAAAAATAAATAAATTACAGTCACCAATGCCTTATTTTAAAAGATAGTACATAAAACAACAACAACAAAAAAAGAAAAGCTTAGAGACCAGAAGAACAAATAGAAGATCTAGTTAAATAATTATAAAATCTGTTGACTAAAATTTAACATTGACATAACTCATAACCTAAAATAGAAATATTAAAAAGTTAGAGACCGGAACATCATCTTTTTTTTTCTTTTGTCTCTTTTTTCTTTTTTTACTTTTTTCAAATGTGGTTTACATAAAATCTAATTTTTAATATTGATGAAAAATTTATTTAAAAAAAATTATTGTCAATTTTAATAATTATAGATCAAATTACTTTATAAACTACAAAGCTTGAAGTAAATAATTAATGTTATAAAAATTAGTCACCAATAATGATAAAAAAATGACCAAAATAAAAAATTATGTTTAATATATATTAATCAATTAACAGTTTAATCATTAACTTAACAAAGATTTAAAAAAAAAAAAAGAAAGTAAAAAAACAAACTGACTAAAACCGAATCAATTGGAACCAGGTCAAAAGTAGGCAAATTATAATGACTAAAATTTTATTTTAGAAAACAATAATAAAGAAAATTAATTAAAAAAATGTTTTGATGAAGGCAAAAAAAAAAACCTTAGGTATTAAAGATTTAAAAATTGACGTAGTAAAGATTAAAAAAATTAATAAAAATAAATAAATTATGGTCACCAATGTTTCACTCTTAAAGATAGTACATAAAACAACAACAAAAAAAAAACTTGGAGACCAAAAGAGCAAATAGAAGATCTAGTTAAATAGCTACAAAGTTTAGGGACCAAAATGTTGTATGGATATAATTTAGAGCCTAGCATGGAACAATTAAAAAGTCAGGGACTGAAATTGCGTTTAATCAAAACAAAGCGTGAAACAAAGTGAAAACCCAAAAATTGCAACTTAGACCCTTAGAAAGTAAACCGCCTTCATGAAAGAGGATCGAACTTCAAAAAAGAGCAAATTGCTCCATAAAAAGGCCAAAAAAAAAAAGAAACAAAATAAAAGGGCAGAACTGTTTATCAACAGTAAATACTGTTGATAAACATTGAATACCCTCGTCTTTTAGAATATATTCCATCTGTCCCATATTTTTTGCACCATTTACTTTTTAACAATTAATCTATGATTTTTGATTTTTAACATTTTAGTATATAAATGAAAAAATTTTATATAAAAATGTTAAATAAAAGCATATAGCTTCTAAATATATTTTTTTAAATTTTTTTTAAATAAATATAAATATGAATAAATTTAAGTTAAATTAAATAAAAAAATTAAATGATGTAAAAAATATGAGACAGAAGGAGTAGTATAATTCCAACTGTGGCGGGATGAATTGTGAGTGGGGGTGGTAGAAGGTGGATCATGAGCAGCTGCGGTAAATGGTAGATCGCGAGCGGCGGCAGCAAACGGTGGATCAACAGCTGCAAATGGGCCTCCGATTTCTCTCCTTCATGCCGTCTTCTCGCGATCAAGCATGAGTGCACAATTGACGGCGGGCCTTTGACTTCTCTGCTTCACGCTTTTATGAAGGATTTCGATGAGATTTGTGATAGGCACAAAAGGTGTTGCCACATTCCTGATGCTGATTTGAGGAAATAAATCAAGTAGGCAACGTTGAATTTGGCGATTCCTGCTTATGAATAGTTCTTGGAGAAGTACTCAAGCATTTTTCTTCTGAGATCGCACTTGAATCCTGAGTTGTTTCGGGCAATGTTGGTTCAAATTTTCGAAAGTGGTGATGTGACTGCCAAGAATCCAAGGGTCGTGGATGGAAGCCTTCGATCTCTCTCCTTCCATGTGCAACCATATAGCAAAGTGGGTGACATATTGTCATCTTTCATTCAAAATAATGACTCAACTGATAAAATAGATAAAAATAGAATACGGTAATTGAGTTAAGAAACTTTAAAAAGCTGAAAAAAGATAATGAATCACTTTAGAACAACGTTTAAAATTATAAGGCCATATTTAGATTTTACGCAAACTTTAAATATTTATTACCTAACTAATGACTGAAGAGAGTAGCCATGTGTCCCAAAAATGATTGATTACTTGAACATAGTGAGAACCCATTTGGGAAAGCACTCACAAACTAAAACCTATTTTTTTATTTACAAGACTCCTACTTTATACTTTACCAGAGAGAGCAAGAGCCCTTAAAATTCCACCTCCTTGAGTCAAGCCAGTCATATCCCATTTGGAGAAGCTCTCCCAAGACCTTAAACTCTTACCTCCCAAAGTCAAACCCCATCTTGAGGAAAGTTTTTCCAAAACTTATTCTTCTATTCACAAGACTCTGATGTGAAAGATCATGAGCTTTTTCAAAACTCCCACAACACAGTGTTTGGTGTTAAAAGGGTTCAGTTTTGCTCCGGCTGGAAGATGGGTGGTAGAGATCAATTTTGTTCCTCCAACTTTTCTCAATTAGGTAACGTATCAAGTTTCACAAGAAAATATGGCAACAACACTACGTACGTTTGTTACTATGACCCCCACTTGATATTAGCATCAACAATTATTATTAAAATTTTAAAAAAATTATTAAATGATAGCTTTTAATTTTTAACTTGAACATTTTCATCTAAATTGTAAAAATTATTTCCAAATAGAGCCTACAATGGAAAAATATTATAGGCTGTATATCAAATGACGGTGATACATCCATTGCAAGTGACGGAGGAACCTGACAATATTTTTCCTATACCACACACACCGCGCATACTCTTCCACCAAGAAACTCAACAAAAAGATAAAACTCCACTGCCCTACTACCTAAAAACTTTCAAGACCAAAACATGGGCGGAGAGAGGAAAAATTCCAGCATGCCCACATCAAAATAGTTCCAAAAACAGACGCAAACAATCTCTCCTTGGACTTGCATCTACAGTACAAAAATAATGCCATCCATCACCCCTTTGATGTCGTGGACGTATGACAAAGATTTATGAGGAATTGGATGATCCGTTTGCCATCTGCTTAGCTACATAGATCTGCTTCATCTTTGAGGCAGAAAATATCCTGTCACTACCAAAGGATTGATTCCGTGGTTGGAAACCCATTCTCCGATTTGACCAGTCCCCGGCAATATTTTTCGAAGAAACCCTTGCTCCTCTCGGATGATTGTTCCCAGGGGAATTACTGTAATGCTGAGAATTTTTTTGCTGGGGAGGCAGAGTCTTCAAGGCAGAACTTGAGCCCTGGCCATTATTTTTACCATCACGATTATGCATGTCCACCTTGCTAGGATATGCAGCTGTGCTGAGCTGTGGGCTCTTCTTAGCTACATTTTGCACCGAAGACCCAATGACAGTGGAGCTGGATGCCTCGGCCAATCCCAGTTCATCCGGTAACTGAGCAACAGCTGCATCAGCTGCCATGGCAAATTTCCGGCTGGTGTCAGATGGTGTAGAAGATCGTGACTCAGGAAACTTATTGCTAGATGATGAGTTGTCAATAGCACGACTATTGTATTGAGATGATAGAACACATTCTGCCTGTTGATTTGGTGGCAGGGATAGAGCAGGCGGAAGCGAGGATGTGGGGATATGAGGCCAGTGGGGTTGAACAGAAACATCTGGAGCGGACTGGAATAAAAAATCGAAGAATAATTCAGCAAACCAGGATACAAAGAAATACCAATGCCAATTCTTTGCAGGCTAACAATGTTGCTAGATGATCTAGCATTAGAGCAATTAAACTCTTTGGTTATCCAGCTTAAGGCAGGACACAACTCACTATTTGATATAAGCAGTATTGCTGCTACATCATCTCCAATTTTAAGGGAACGTGAAAATAAATGGCAGAAAACCAAGCCACTACGGCAACATGTTTAAACAAAGGTCAATAAGCATGTAAATTTGGTCACTAGTTCAACTTGGACAGCAAAAATCCTATATAATGCAAACTTCTACATGACACAACCATCAAAAAGAAACATAAAAGGCTAGACTTTTACCTGGAAAGGAGAAACATCAAACATTGCCAGCGGAGAAGCAACAGGCATAAGGGGCGACCCAGGTGCAAGATGCTGCATTGGAGCAGCCAAGTTGGAAGGATGATTCTGCAAAGATGTCATATTCATACTGTTCATCTCCCCTTCAGAAACAGACACAGCTGAAGTAGCAGGGCTGTGCTTCCAATCTGGTTGCTTTCCAGATGGAATATAAGTTGTGCCCATGAAACTTAAACCAAGTTGTCCAAACTGTCCAACCGGTGCAAAATGGTTGTAAACAACCATATGAGGGTGACCTTGGACTCCAGGTATACCTCCAGGTGGGCCAATGAAAGGGCCAGTGAAACCTGCTGGAGGCCCATAAAATGAGTCTACTCCAGAGTGGCATTGTTGCCAAGTTGCTAATGGGCTTGATGATGGGGCGCTACTCTTCTGGGACTGTGGTTGAGCGGGAGCAGATTCATCATGTGGTCCAAAAGCAAACATAGGATTCCCCAACATGGGATTCATCTCAAAAAATGGGAAATGTGGAGGCCCTCCAGGGAAATGTGATATCAACTGACCCGAGGAATTTTGGGGACTGGGCATTGGTGGCCATAAAGATATTGGCGGATTCTCAACAGAGAGATCCGCTGGAAGAGAAACACTTAAAGAGTCTTCAACTTTTGATTGACTAGATAATTGTTGATCAACAGCAACACCTGCCAAAAATAAGGGCCAACAATAATGAAAAAGAAAATCCAAATCTGTTTAGCTCTAAGACTAAAGCCAAACCCCTAGCGCTGCCCCCTTAATGATACCCCAGGCATATACATCTATAAACGTGCTTGTGAAAATTTTCTTTTTCCATCTAATTTTTTTCCCATGTTTGAAAGTTATAGATTTTCACACTTCAGTTCTTACGCATTGGGTTTATTATTTGGTAGTGTTTCATTAGATGATAGTACACAGTAAAATCTTTGCCTTAATAACACTGCTTAAAATTCACTTAAGGATATTTACGATGAGAAATTTAATATGCAAAGCCAAGTAAGAATTAAGAACCATTCTTCAAAAGAGTGAAAAGAAAAGGGAAAAAGTAGATATGCAAATTGTTTCAAAAACCATTTATCACTTGTAGGTCAATGTTGGCTGTCAACACTTATAAAGCTTCTGCAACCACAATCTCATCAAGAATCATGTGCTAAATTTGGGCAATAATATATTTTACTTAAGTAGCAATTTAAGCAAAACATGGTCACACTCCAGTAATTAAAATAACATAGTATTCTTGCCCCTCAACATGTGATGCACATTATTTAAGACACCCTTAAGTTCAACTGGCGAACAACACTATATATATGATATGTGTATGTACCTACGGAAACTAAGGGCAACTTGTTTGAACTTAGATCAATCTAAAATGTTTTACAGACTTTTTTTCAGGAACCGATGTCATTTGAAAGCTAATACTATATAGATGTCATAATCCATTGAATAATATTTTTTTTCTTTTTTGGGTTGAGTAAGTAAAAAAATTTATATAAATTAAATTAAATTATGGAAAAATGTCATTCTATGGATTATTATATCCATGCAGTATTAGCTTTCAAGTAACATTGATTCTGGATGAAAAAAACCATAAACATAAAAATAAGCCATTTTGGATTAATCTAACTTGGGCTATGATATTTTTATATTCAAACTCAAGAGCGTTCTAAAATGCATTATTTCAAAATTTTTGCTTTTCCTACTCTTTTTACACAAACAGAAAATTTAAAATTTTTTGAAAGAGCACATTATAAAAAGCATTTTAATGGAACTGAACAGTCTTAATTTAAAAAAAAAATTGCCCTAGGATCCTGACACAATTTGACCAAGACAAAAACACTAGTACCAGAGAAGTTTCACTATTTTTGTGAAGAATCATTTATTTCCCAAAATCCTGAACTTGTAAAAGCCATATAGAGTTAAACTAACCGTTCTCAATCTATTGATACTCTTACTAACAATCTTCCTTGTTGTTTGCAGATGAACCCCAACCATATTGGGGTTGACGGGATAAAATTCATAATGGGCAATCAACTGTAAAACGTCAAATTGAGGCAGCAAAACTCATGCAAAAGCAAAGTGGCAATGTTTAACACAGCAAATGCTTCCTAACACAATCCTCTTTAAGAGTATTAATAAGGTGAAAAGCCAAAACCATTGTGACCAAAGGTTTTCTCCACTTGCATGGAAGATTATCAAGGAAAAGCAATGAGACAAGACAGTTTCTATAGTCCTGTTCCTTTATAAGGTTAATCATGAAATCAAAATGTGGAATATGAAACACAAGCTTAAGTAATCTTGAACTCACACAGAAACAGATATTTGCTATTAGGCTATTAGCTCAAAACGTAAAAGAAATACAGAGTTCACAACAACTGCAAAGTAAAGAAGGAATTACCTGTGGAGATTCCACCAACATCTGCTCCTCCAAAACTCTTTGTTTCTGCTACAGAGCCCAGACAAGAACCCATGCCATTTCCAACAACCTCATCACTAGTAATAGCAGCTACAGCAACTGCTGAAGCAGCTGCTTCAGCTTCAGCCTCAGAATCTTCTAAACGGCCAGATGATCCACAAGATTGCTTCTCTTTTTCAAAGAAAAGGGTGCAACCATTCTCAACTGAAGAGAGATGAGGGGAAATTTGAACCTCTGACCGACAAGGACCAGGAGGACCAACACGAACACGGCTACTTTGAGGGAGAACTGCAGGGGATATAACTGCACCTAAATAAATGAACACAATCCATCAGCTATTGGGAGTAACAACATTATGGCACATATAAGAATATTAGCCAATATGCTCACCAAATTGTATCTTCTCCCCTGCAAGCATATAATTAATTGAGCTGCCAGAAGCAGTAAATGTTTTTTCCTTTATCAAGACAGATGATGATGTAACAGATTCACCAACTGAAGAAGCTCGATCTCCGATAGAAGAACGGCAATCAAATTGCAAAGCTTTTGCAGAATCATCAAGTTGATTGTGCTCCAATGTCAATATCTATAATACATCAAAGCTTTTCAAAGTCTAAGACATATCAATTAACGCTGCATTCGGCGGACATGGTAAAAACCATTACAAAAGCGCTTGTATTTTTGTCTAGAACTAATGCCACTGAATGTCTTTTTTTTTTGTCTATAAATAAACTAAAAATCACTTGAATCATGTTTTTTGTGAATTCGTTTCCTTTCCCAGCTTAAAAAGGAAAAAGAAACATTAATAAAAAAATACTTGCAGTTTGCAAAAACAAAAAAAAAAAAAGATGTTTTAAAAGTGGTTTTCGGGCTTCTTAAAGCGTAGGGACTCAATTGATATACAAGTATCCCACAAATACACCCCGAATAATTATGGAAAACCACAGCATAAATAACTACAGAAGTGAAGTATTAGTTTGATTCAACTTCATGCAGCCTCCATCTTAAGAAACAGAGAAAATGCAAGCAAAAACCACAAATCTGCAGCACACAACCCATCTTGTATGACAGAAATTCTACACTTGGGAAGCACAAAAAGTATTTTTAAAGTATGTTACCAAAAAACAAGTATATTTGTTGAATTTTATTTAATGGGCTAGGCATGAAAAACAAAAAAGTTCATAAAAGTCAATTACTTTCTAAAAGCATTTTATCATGTGATTATTTGGTGGATAGAGTGTCAGGTTTCAAATAACACTGGTTCCAGACAAAAAATTAGTAAAAATAAAACTAATACATTAAATAATATATTATTTAATCAAAAAATCACAGAGCATTAATAAAAATGACTGAAACAGTTCATACCTGCTCACTGATTCCCGAATTTCCCCATGAGCTTAGAGACATTGGAACATTATCAAGAACCTTACTCGTGCCCTCAAACATGATGCCTGGGACAAGATTTGGTCCATTCCCTGCTGAAGCTGGAGGGCAGGTATTTCCCATGGACCTGTAAACAATCAAGAAATATTTAACTACTAAAGACTAATTTAAATATTAGTCTCTGATGTAATTAAGGCTTACTTCACTGTTTGAGTTCTTTTGTCAGCCAATGATTTAGACCCGATGGTGGCATTGAATCCAGCTGATACTTCAGCACTTCCCAAATTTGATCTCCCATTACCAACATAATTGGTGCGAAAACTATTTGCTGCATCTCCACTGCCTGGTGCTAATATTTTATTTGAGCTGGCTGATGAAATGGCATTTTGTGAAGGCAAAGCAGGTTTTCGTGGTAACTATTGTAAGAAGAAAATATGATGGCAACATTAGCAAAATAGTAGTATTTCATTGCTAAGTAAAACACACTATAAATTGCAGTATATTAAAACCTTTGAATTCCTGGATTTTGCTTTATTTTCTTTTTCTCGCTGCTCACGCCTGTTGTTCAGCATCTGCCTCTTTGATCTGACTTCAATGAAGTCATCTTCATCACTAGGGGCTTCTATGCCAGGCTGCTCAAAAACACGCACGACACCGCTTTGAAGAGTACCATCCATATCCTTATCAATGTTCCTTTTATGGTTACTTTCTCCAGAATATGGGATTTTCTTAGTCTTTGGAAAAGCCTCTTTCCCACCTCCCTTTTCAGCCCTCTTCACATACTCTATCTCCTGTGAACTAACCTGAGCTGAACCAGAGCATTCTGCCTCATTTGTCTTTGACTTATTCACCATTAAAACCTTCCTCACCCCATTTTTAGTGAATCCACTGCCCCGACCATTTGTCTCTGTTTTATCATCCAAACCAAGGGGGGTAGCCAGATCTGAACAAACCATTTCAGTCAATTGGTTTTTATCAGCATTTTCCCTAACCCTGAATTCCATTCGCAGACGCCGATTTCTTTTTTGATACCCAATAGAATCATGTTGTGAAACTTCTGGAGCTGGAAAAGACCTTGCGTTAGAGTTCTTAAAGGCATGCTTTCTACTCCTACCTCCATGTGTCTGACCTTGGCCCTTTGGTACTGTTGACTCCTTTTCAGTGAAGACCAAATGAGATGATGCTGAAACAGTATGTGGCTGGCCAACAGATTCCTTACCAGACCCAGTTCTGAAGTTCCTGAGAGCAGAGTTGTGCCCCTGATCTTCTGATTTGACACCAGACTGCAGCTTGAAACTGCTACCATCAATATTTTTAACTTCTGCAGCAGCTTGTTTTGTCAGAAAAGGTTTCCTGCTATGGCCAGCTGTTAATGCTTCCTCTTTCACCACATGACCAGTATTCCCTTGCACAGACTGCACAGTGGGAGAGATAGTGGAACTCTGGTTTAGAGAATAATTAGCTTGAATATTGGGCTGTGCAAAAGGCATAGACTGAGAACCCAGTGGCAGAAGTCCCTGAGAAACAGGAGATGCATACCTAAGCTGACCAAACTGGAAGAGAGGAGGCTGCAATGGGTGCATGTGAGTCAATGATGAACCAGCCTGAGAATGAAGATGTAGAGGCATTTGGATAGAACCAATCTGTATGGCAGGGACTGGTGATGGTATAAGAGAAGGGCCAGAAAAAAGTCCAAACTGAAGCTTAATAGGAACTTCAGCAGAGTTTTGAACACTAGATGCAGGAGATACAATACTCTGAGCAGAAGAGGAATGGGAAGCCATATTAATAGGGGATGGCAAAGCCTTCTGAGCAGACATACACGCACCACTAGAGGCATCTAAATGCTCCTGTAACTGGGATGGTAGGGATGTCTGAGAGGTATTATTAGCTTGAATAGCCAAATCTGGCATTCCTTCAGCTTCTTCAAAAATATTAGAACCATCTAATCTACCTTGGACATATGTATCCACACACTGTTGGACTTCCCTATCACCGTGCACCCCATCAACAGAAACATTCTCCTCTAAATTGCCAGTAGCCATCTGAGACATTGCATAAGTACTGTCTTCATTAGAAGAATTTTTCTCAAATTCATCATTAGGCATTGCAACCTCAACACCTTCATTGAAGCCAAGGACCAAATTGTCCACCATTTGTTCAGATTCCTTCTCCCCTAAATGCAAACCCTCAAACTCCTGTGTAAGATCAATGTTTCCATTTTCGCATTCTCGCAGTTCATCTTCATCTTGGTATCCCTCTTCATCCTCATCATATTCTTCTTGCTCCTGAAATTCATTGTTGTTATCATTCCATTCATCATCATCAGCTGCAGAAATAGAACTAGTAAGAGCCCCAAATTTCTCTTTCCCATGACGAGGTTCACTTCCTTGCCTTGACAATCTGACCTCTTTACTCTGATCAACTGAGAATACTGCCAAATCTTCGGACTCCTCCAAGTCATCATGAGAAAGGTGAATAGGAGAATCTGGAGGACTTGATATAGAGACCGAGGACTGTGAATCACACCTCGCAGCTCTGCTCTCCAATTCTGGCACTTCACTTCCAGCCTTTTCTGGCAGCATGTCTATTATTCTGGAATGTCTAACATTGTCTTTCTGGCTCTGATCATAACCTCCATCCATTGTTGACCCACTTGTTTCATTACTGTACAGAACTTCATTATCCGCAAAAGATGAGGAGCCAGGCTGTTCATCCTCACCTCTATGAGGGCTTTTCTGTATGCTAAACAAAGATGGCGGAGGTGGTACACGAGGCTGCCTCATAGAAGAATATCTTGAACTCCCAAAAGAGTAAAGCCCATCCGCCTCAGGATTCTGGTAGAATCTTTCAGGGTAAGAAGAATAAGCATTGTTACGTGACCGCTGACCCCAGCCAGAATCACCATAATTCTCAGCCAAATTCTCACGAAATTCAGAACCAATCTCTGCATTTCTGCCATAATGATCTCCATCACCGAAAACATTCCACCTCTGATTCCTGGGATGACCAAAATCATCCATTGTGGGCTCCGGGACTCCTGCTCTGTAATAAGACCTCTCAGATGAAAATCCTGCATCTCCATAAAGCTCTTTCCTGGAATATGTTCTCCCCCCAATAGATTCTTCTCTCCTGTGCCTAAGGTGCCCATTGTCTGCATCCTGACCCATAAAAGCCAAGCTGCTACCACCCTCAAAAGCATCCCTTCTCCATGAATTAAAAGATTTTCCTCTGCCTGAATATGTAGAAGAACCCTCTCGAGATAAGTTACTCCTAGAATTTGCTTCAAATGGTCTATTTAAACTGGAGGAATCAGATGAAGCTGAAGTTGTGATCCTCTCTACCATCCTCTCACCATCTTCCCAATCACCGACATCAGCTGCTTTTGGTAAATCTCTTTCTTTTACCAAAGTAGATAGCTTTTCATCAGATACAGCAGAACCACCACTTTTTACTGATTCAGCCTGCCTCTTTGCAATCTTTTCCTCCAATTCCAGAAGTTTCTGTTTAGCAGCAAGCTTTCTCCTTTCTTCTTCCATAAGAATCCTGCGCTTTTCCTCTTCTCTGGCAATCCTCAGCTCATCTGCCCTCTGCGCAGCTTCTCTTCGCTCTTGTTCAGCTCTCCATGCAGCTTCTCTTGCTTCTTCTTCTAGTCTTCTCTGCTGTTCTTCCTGTTCTCTCACCAAACGAATTCTCTCCTCTTCTTCTCTACGAGCCATTTCTAAAGCTCTTTCCTGTTCTTCAATAACACGTTGCCGTTCCTGTTCCTGCATCTTTTGTACTCTCTCGAGTTCAGCCTCAAAAGACTCTCTTACAGGGTCATGGAAATCAGTCTCTTTCGATAGATCTTTCTTTCGCTTAATTACCCCAACTAGACTCCCAGGAAAAGGATCCTGTCCATCAAGACTAGTAACTCCAAAATCCTTACCAAATGGGCCTTCTGCATAAAGTTTTTCGTTCATAGCCAAAGGACGTTTCTCTCTACCAAAACTTACTATGGGAGTATTCATTGGCCAACCCTTGCCTCCCATAGAGGAACTGCTTTGGAAGGCATCACTCTTGTATTTATTAGATTGGTCACCACCATTTTGTTCTCTGCTATTGACATCAGAGCCTCGACTGATAAATAAATTAGCAGGACTGCTCCAGGGTTGTCGTCCCACCTGTGCTTGCCCAAGCTCCCTCCTCGTCACATCATCCTGACCACTGCCTCTATGAGTTGAAGGGATGTACTTATTGTCTTTTTCCTTGTTCACGCTGGAAGGCCTTGCACCAATTCCATTTCTATCCAAAACAGCCTCCTTCGAACCTAAACCATCTTTTGACAAAGGAGAAGATGCCCTCCATGAGTTGACATGCCGTCCCTCTCCACTAGGTGTTCTAACATCTAGGCGGTAGGAACCAGCTATATCGACTTCACTGGAAGAAGCTTTTCCAATTTCATTGTCATCCTGCGGCCACTTGTTGACAAGACCATGAGCTGGTCTGTGCAGCAGCATGCTGGTCCTCGGCATGTCAAAATCACTGTCCCAATAAGCATCAGCTTTTGAATGGAGATGATTTCTGTCATGGTCTGTCATTTTCCCATGGTCGGTGAAGCGATGACTGACATCACGCTCATCATCTGCCCAATCAGACCTCGGGTTCAATCGTACAAGTGGAAGTGGACCTGGAAAGAAATCATCTTGTTTCCTACCCTTACCAGATGAATTAGAAACACTTAGCCCATGATCCTCTTGATCATTTTCACTCAACAAACTGTGAAGCCGAGCAGGCCCAGACTGTAACTGAGGACGCGTGTTACCAAGTGAGCCAGAACGAGAACCATCACTCTGCCCATCAGACGACTCTTCAACCACCATCTGCCTGTGTTTCTGATTCAAACCGTCCTTCTGTTTCTTCTCTGTCCCAGATACAGCCTGCAAGGAAGGAAAATCCTCTCCCTTTAACACCGTCACTTTATCGATCGGTGGACAGACCGGAGACGGAGAAGAGACCAAAGGTCCCATCCCAACAGACCTTGCTGAAGGCGGCATATACACGCCATTGCTCTTATTACCAACACCATCGTTATTACGATCGGCAGTATCACTCAAATGATCAATTGAAAGCCCTTCTTTCTCCTGCAAAGCAACTGAAGCAGGCTTAGTCCAGCCAACCCCAGAAGAACTGGGCCTTGAGCCACTACCAGAAATGCCACCACTGGCATGCCCGCCTCCAGATCCCATTGGATCAAACCGCTCATGCTCCTTGCGGAGAGAAGGAAGATTCAGGGGGGGTGGAACAGAAAGCTTGGACCCAGTTTTCTGTGAGCTGCGAGGCCGAGAAAGGACCACCATTCCTCCTCCCGCTCCACCGCCAATACCGGGTCGCGCACGATTGGAACCATAAGAGCCACAGTGAGCTGCGCTGTAGTGTTGGTGATGGTGATGGCTAGATGATTGGCCATAGGACTTATTCAGATTCACAGATGCAAACTTTGTCCCGGCTCCATGATTAGCCATCTGACGGACCGAAGACAAGGGACAACCGCCAACGAATCCAAACCCTAATCGTAATTCGACCAACCGCCAAACAAGTTTATGTGCACTTCCACCCCTTTCTCCACCGATCCGACGCTGGAAATAAAGATCGGATAAATCGAATCAAGCTCTTGAAACTCCCTGATCAAACAAACAGACAATCAACATGTCATCGCGAATCCCAATCGCACTAAACAAGAACAATCGATTAACAGAAAACCAGCTGGAGAAGAGTGTTATTCGTCCTCCCTAATTTGGGTTCCGGGTCGGGAGCACGAATCATGGAAGCAAAAGTATAAGACGGACGAGGTGGTGCAGGATAGGGACTTACCTACGGATGCGTACGATAGAATTAGTTAATTTTGTGGCTAACGTGAGCGGCGAATTGGGTTTCCTTTGCCCTACTCACTGACCGAGAAAAGGGCGAGAGAAAAGGAGAAGGAAGAAGGAAAGAGAAAAACCAAGAATCACGAGTGAGAAATTAGGATTTTGTTTTGGAAAAATACATCTTTAGCCCCTTGACTCGCCTGACCAGTACACTTACACCCCTAAATTTTAAATTGGGGCAACTTAACCCCTAAATTTGGTAAAATGGGACAATCAACCCCTTTAACTTACATGTGCGATCAAATGATTTAAAAGTGCTAACCTCATTTACTCTTTGTAGTTCAGTGACACATATAAATCCTTAAGGTTATAGTTGTAACTTAAAATAAACTATGCGGAGTAACCCCATAATTTTTTGTGTAGTTAACATGAGAAGAAAAACTTAGAACCTATCCCAAACATCATAGTTTTTCCCAACTTTACCTTGATTTTACAAACTGAACAAAAGAGCCATCATCTTCCTCCAAACGGAAGTGTTATGGCAGCCACCAATCCAAAAAAAAATTAAGAAATGCAACTCCAACCACTACCACTCAAAAAACTTTGATTTTAGATAGTAGAACCAAATTCAAACAAATATCAAACACAGAAAAACTAGAAATAAAGTTATACATGTGAAATTGAAACGAATTCTCATCATCGGAAAAGACACGATGATATCGATGCCCATATATTACAGCATCGGATCCACCTATTGCTGTAAGTGCCGAACTTAACTACTACCATGGTGTTGCTGTGGTGAAAGAATTGACGATGGAATTCAGTGAGAAGAGGCTGAGGTAGCCTATTTGAGAAAGTAGCGCAAACTGGAGCAATGAAAAAGGCCAGGGCATCGGCGAATGAGGGAGCACCATAGCTTGATATGAGGGAAGTTGAAGGAAATAGTAAGGGGCATGAATTTCATGGTGACTCTGTTGAAGATCACCATGGTTTCTTGCCTTCGATTACCAAATCCAGTCCATCGTGGCTTGGCGATAGAGGATGTGACTGTAGGAATATGGAAATTACGAGAAAGGATAAACAACAGTAGGGTATTAAACATTGTTTAGGTCAAACGGGTTGATTGATCCACTTTACCAAATTGAGGAGCTGACTTGTCCTAAGTTCAAGCTCAAGGGGGTAAGTGTCTTGGTCAGCCGAGTTTGGGGGCTAAAGATATATTTTGGCCTTTTGTCCCCTCCCCGGGGCCCCGAGTGTCTTTTGGTATTTGCATAAACTTTCTCACATTATTTTTTCAGATAACAATTTTCATATTTTTTAGCTATGTTTTTTTTTTGAATATTTTTAATAAAATATACTCCTTCCCTCCTATATTTATTAAAATATTTTGTTTGACACAAAAATTAAGAAAGTGGAGAAAATTTATATAATGTTTTTGCCTTTTCCTTAACTTTTTATAGATGAATTGAAAAAAAAATGAATTGTAACTTGAAGAATAATATGATAAAGTAATATGCTAAATATGGAAATGTTGCAAAGATTTAAAACTACCCAGCACAAATGAAACATTTTCTTTTTTTAGTTTTTTTTTTGTACACAGAATAAGAAAGCTGAAAGATGGTCGAAAGCAATGACATAGCTACATCGTGTGCAGAAGTGACACATCGTCAAGGCACAACAATCACCATACAACAATCTAGAGACTCCACCCTAAGGGAAATCGCTACAGCTATCATGGCCAACAAAATGCGAAGCTTGGAAGTTCCTTCTCGAGCTGTCAAAACATACGAATTGTTAGATAAGATTGTAATGTTAAGAAATGAAAGCACAAAGCACTGGTGAACACTCAGCCGTTCCTTGGACATCAATGAGCTCAACTTTAAGAACTAATTTGCAATTCCTTCAAGTAATTATGTTTTGAGATTGTAGGGGACCATTAGCCCCCATTTAAATCCAGGCTGCCGCCCTTAAACCTATAGATCTACGTTAAGCTCCGTCAACAATAGCAAGTTGAGGGTTTACCATAAGAAGATGCCATTTATTCTTACCCCAAACATGGTATTGAGGGTTGGAGGAGTAAGCATTAAGAAGAAGGGAATGGAGACATTAATCCCTAGATAAGGCTAGAAGCTGTATGAGATCATTCCTTTTGGAGGAGACAGAAGGAACATTAAATTGAGCATTCTAGGATACTACCTTGTTTCATTCCAACCAAATAATCCAGAAACTAGATACCAAAATAGAAAACCAGACCATATACCATTTACTTTTAAAAGCTAATAGATCTAAGAGCAATCCTTCAAATGAAGCATCTTGAGCAATTATCGGATCATCGCAAAAATGTCCCTAAATATCCTTAGTGTCCTGACATACCTCAACTAAAAGAAAAGAAGTTTCATCCTACAAATTATACCATTGACACTGAGGATTAACAACACCCCATGATAGGCAAGGTTCACAGTAATTGAAAAAGAATTTAAAAGGCATTTCCAAATAAAGATCTTGAATTTTTTAGGAAGATTTGAGGCCTAAACCTTTTTAAGGACCTTAAAGAATAAGAGGTCTCTAAAGAGCCCATTACTACCATATGCCACTTCACAATCATAGTTAGTTGAACTAAGTAACTAGGAGGCATAACTTTTCTTAGAGGTGTATTGACTTAAAGGGCTAGCCTTACAATGAACAAAATCCTACCCTATAGAGCTTGATGGAAGGGAAAATGTAATGATGAGGTGTATAATCTGCTAGGGAAATAGATAGTATAGTAAGTCTTGATTCATCCTTAAAAAAAAATGAAGATATCCATCAGTAAAATTTAAAACTTTGAGTTTTTTGTAATCTTGGAAAGTTGGATAGATAGCTCAAAGGAAATTTGGGGGAACGCTAGGAATCTAATGGGCGTACCACACCCAAATAGAGCTACCATCCCTAATAATGCAAGTATAAGAGAAATTTAGAATATTGCGACTATGGAGTAATACACGCCAAATAATAAAAGTGTTGCCACCACCCCTAACAAACCAAACAAACCATATTTAGCAATAAGCACCCTGTAAACAAGCTTATCTGCATTGCTAGAAAAAAAAATCCTCTAAGAAGTTCTAGCTAGGAAAGCTTGATTAAAAAGTTTCAAATCCTTTATACCTACCCCCTAATCCTTTCAGCAACATTGAAAGATTTTTGTGCTTGAGGTAAAATCCTTACCTATCTAGAGAACTCGACGACTAGAACCTAATACATTTACTAGAAAGTCTATCTAATACATTTACCAAAATCTTAGATAAAGATATAATATAAACCGACAATGATAAAAAGGTGGAGTTAATTGGCCTGCATTATTTAAAAGCTTCTATTTTCCAGCTTTCTAACTGAACAGATACCATATTGACCAAAAACTAGAAGGAAAAGGCTTTAGGCATATCCTGGCACAACGGAGCTCCCAAATAGTTAAGAACACCAAAATTCATAAAAAAAAAAGGTAGCAAATTATAAAAATCCTAAATCTAATCAGAAGGGATGTTGTGATTGAACATCCATTTAGGTTTGGAATAATTGATCTCTTAACTTGCTGCACAAGAGAACAATTGTAATGAATCCTGAATCACCTCAACTAATTTTCTTGAAAGACCAAAGAAAATAAGACAGCCATCAACAAAAACATAAATGGTTAATGGATGGCTCATTCCAACTGGCCCTTAAACCCAAAAGTTTGTCGGTTGATTTCAACCTCACTAAATGGCAGGAAAGTGCTTCCACACATAGGATAAATAGGTAAGCCAAAAGTGGACCACCTTGACATAGGCCAGCCTGAGGAGTAAATGATTCAGTATTATAACCATTAACCAAGATAGAATATGAAATTGTAGAGAAACACTGTATCAAAAGGTTGATCCAAGAATATGGGAAATTCTATGCTTTAAAGGACTTTCGTCAGGAATGATCATTGAATCTTACCATAAGCCTTATAAATATCTAGCTTCAAAACCGCCTTGTAGCCTCATATACCCCTTATTAATGCACCTAACTGCATGGAGAATTGCTGCACTTTAGTAGTTATAACCCAAGTGTAGGTTGTCGCAAGTAATAAAATCTCAGAAGTCCGAGTGTCAAACCACAGGGAAGTGAATTAAGAAATACAAATTCCAGATTTGTTAATAAAGAAAGATCTTGGTGGAAGGTGTGAACAGGTGTTGATTAAAAATTTAAATTCAAATAAAATAGCTAAGGTTAAGGGATCCACTTTTAGTATATCAGTTATGATTAATTTTAGCCCATCTTACCACTCAATTAGGATCCACACATAAAGGAGGTCCCAATTGGGGAATTTAGTTAGTATTAACTTTCATTGATCTTAAAATGCCAATATTTGCTAATGGGTTCAGGTATCCATCATGTCAACCTTTATCTACGATAACTCAAGATTCCAATATAGCCAGTAAAGTCATGTTCTACAAAGGAAATCAAGTAGCTTTTGTGCCAATAATTGACTATGATGAATCAAGACTCCCATTTAACAAGGATGAAAGTTAAATAGATTAAGAGAAAAAAAATACCGTTAACATTGTGATCCATTCAAATCAATCATAACCTTTATGCCAAAAGTTTCACCATTTCACCTTATTAAAAGAAACATTAGTTAGCCATGATAAAAGTAACAACATATAAAAAGAGGAAATGAACATGAATTGAAAGATCAAAGGTAGAACAAGAAAAAAACACTTGGACAGAGCTTCGGTATTGAAAACAAGAACAAGAACAAAGGAGAAAAGCTAACTTTGATAAAAAAAAAAACATAAAGGAGGCCTAAGAAATGGCATGAATTCATCCTCCTCCCCCAAGGCGCCTATTTATAGAGTTTTGGGGTAGGTGAAATGGTAAAATAGTAAAATGTAGGTAAATACAAATCAACAAAGGCAGGCTGCAATTTCTTGTAATTTTTCAACCATCGTAGACATCGGATTAGCTCTTCCTCAAGTATGAAACTTGTAGATCTCTTCTTTAGCTTTGAATCAATAGCTTACTCATTTAAATCGGACATCCGTAGCTCAAGTTATGATTTTTCTACCAAAACTGCTCTTCACCACAAGAAAGAATGAATGGTCTCATCTATAATCAGATTTTAGCAATGAAAACAATCAAACTAACTCACAGAATGAAGCAGAGTTGAAGATCTATGTATTGGCTTTCAGATGACTTTGGAATCACTCAGTTCTGACGTCTACAGCTACAGATATGATTTTTCTCATGAAGGGCCGCAAAATGATGATTTTACCTACATAAAAAAATAATTATTTAATTTATATATTTTAATATTAATGAACAGTAAACCACATATGTACAGTAAATACGCGTATGAACAGTAAGCCGGTGAATAGTAACTGTGAATCATAAAAATGCGTGAATAGTAACACAGAGGAAAAATGTTCAGAATATAAAAATTAATTATAATAAAAATGTATAATGATGATTTAAACCTTTAATAGCAATGTACTTATGAGTACTTATCACACCCCCCAACCAGATTCTTGTTAGTCCCTAGCAAGTAAGGCGATGTACTCAATGAATACTCAGGTTTCATCCAATGTTTTCTACTATCAATCTTTATACTATAGATTAGAAATGATTGAAGTAATGAGCATTAAAATTATAGTACTGAAAATAAAATCAAAATTTCATAATGATTTATGCGCATTTCAACCACTCAAACAAGGGAAAAGTGTGAAAGATTATGAGTTATTGAGTGCAGTAAGTGTGTGACTGACTATTAGGAGTGTCTAAAATATTTCAGTAAATCATACAAACATTTGTGGCTTATCAGAACAAATCTAGTTAAAAATTATCGCTTTGGCAATCTTTCACACTATGACACTATAAAAGGTTCTTTTTTTTTTTTTTAATTTTGGCTCAAGCCTTATTTGGAAAATCCCAGTAATAGGCAGCCTTTTCCAAAAGCGAACATCGCTTGTTATTGTGTAATAACCCTAGAAATTAAGAAAAATAAAATCACCAAATTATCCTAATTAATTAAATAAATTAAATAATAAAATAATAATAATAATAATAAAATATAAAATTAAGAATCTTGATTCTTAGATGATTCCTTTAGTGGTCATTAAGTCAAATTCCAAACCAGAAGCTTAAAGTCATTTTTTTAGGCTAGGGGCATTTTTGTCATTTACAACCAAGCATCGGATGAAAAATTTGGGAGCACCATTGGATTCTTCTCAAAAAAATGAGTCAAGAGAAATTTACCTCACTCAATTCTGAATTCGTTTGCTTAGGTTTCCTACAATTTAGCCAACGCGCGTGTGGGGTTTAAACCGGATTCGTGCTACTGCTACATAGGATTATTTTTCTTTTCTCCCAAACCCTAATTTCATCTTATAAAATGTTCCAGCCGCCAAGCACCTACAGATTTTTTTTTTATAAACCTTTGGATTAAAAAAAAAATTGCCAATTTATTTCCGCCGGCCATCATTACGTTTTATTTACCTTGCCCTAGTCTCTATTTGGCGTGAAGCTTAACACGCCTCATAGATTTTTTTTAACATTTCGGCTCTTCTCCTCATCAAGCGCCGCCTGGGCCATAGGAAGAAAATTGGATTTTTCTTTCATCCCTTTGTGCCGATTGTTGTCTCCACCTAGTGCTCCATCAAACTTGTGTAAGCCATCTCCCCATGCTTTGGTTCTTGGTTATTCAAAAATATTAGAATATTAATTTAATTTCATATTTTACCTAGATTTATTAGATTGAGGAGAAACCCTATTGGAACACAAAAACGATCCTACACGCACCGGCGATTCCGAATTCATTTGTGTAAGTCTAAATTATTCTATATCCTTCTTTTAATTTTTTTTTCCAGCACCTAAAGGCCTTATATCTTTGCTGTAAATATTTGTTAGATTACCATTAATCCAAGTTTTAAGTTTTTCCACTCGTTTCCGGTGCAATCTTGTCCATACTTGGTTCTAAGCTCGGTAAGCCACCGTAGCCTCTTTTAAAAATTATCTTGGCTGCCAATTTTGAATATTACAGCCCTAATAATTCTCTTTTCCTTGCTGTCCATGTTGTTATAAAGGGATAGAAAATCCTTACTTGAAGGTTTGGCGCTTTGTTGGACTCCCGGAGCGTCAGAGATCCCGAAAACCCATCGGTAACCGAAATAATTTTTTTTTCCTTCCAAGATCAATTTTTACAGCCATTAAATGAGCTTATAAGTTAGTGTATGACCGCTGTAATTTTTAGGATCAATATCAAGAAGGCTCCCGGCACGATCCCAAATAGGCACAAGGCCACCGAAGGCACCCCAAGACCCTTTTTGCCCACTAGGTAAAATTTCGGCCTAAATGTTAAGAACATGAACCTTCCAAATACCATTTAGGAAAATTTCTAAATTTTAGCACATTTTCTAATTTTCTACCTTACTAACATTTTGTAGGACCGTCCTAGGAAGTAGGAAGCCGCCCCTTTCGCCGTATTATTCCAAACTAGGTAAGGGGGAAGAGTGGGTTAATTCTTGTGGGCCCTCTTAGGCCCAAAATAAGCTTCAACCCGAATAATAAATTCTAAATAAACAATTGGGCTAAACTAAACAAAATCATTAAATGCGTGGGCAACATGGGTTAGGTAATTGATTAGTTTTCCTAGAATTTTATTTTATTTTATTTTAGTTCTCTTCCATTGAGATGTAATTTTGGTTGGTTGGTTGTATGGTTGTAATGATGTGATATATGATGTATGTTTGGCGCTAGTATCATACTAGGACCGCTTATAACAAGAATTAAATTAGAAATATGTTAGGACCGCCTAAATAAACACCGCTAGTAGCATGTTTAGGGCCGGTGAGACAAACACCGCTAGTACCATGTTTAGAGCCGACAAGCTCATTAGCAACATGATGAGATTGGTAGGAACCGTTAGTGGCATGTTAGGGCTATAATAAATTATTATAAGCGGATAGATAAAGGATTAGGAGCGTAAATACTAAATGACCAATTTAGAAAGAATTCACGAGAAATGAGATGAACATTTATCACAAATACACTTGAACGATATCATTGATTATCATGACATCATGTAACACTAAACTAAGATAACATAATAAAAGAAATAGGATGCACTAGAATCATGGCATTCTACTAAAAAGAGCTAAAATAAAATGAGCTACGGTCATGCATCAATTGGTTGTTGCATATGATTGATGTTTGTCATACACAAGATGGCATTAAGTAAAAGATTTGAAGAGTAAGATAAAATACGAGGCATGCAAGGTTGGTGACAAACCATATCTACATGACCTAACAAGCCGTAAAATTAGTCGAGAGGTTCGGAACGGACGATTCGAACCTGAGAGGCATGTTAGGGTGGCAGCGGACCGTCCCTAGTCATGACCCGATATTGACACGGAGTATGGAGATATGATTTGTGCGCTGTCAGACCATAGCTGTCGAGGGACCATGCTTATGGCTGTTATCACGAAAGGCTCTACCTCGGCGTAGGTATCCCGAGAGGCTCTGGCTTGGTGGCATCCCTAATGGCACTGCCTAAGAGTTATCCCGAGATTGGGTGATGCACACACCCACCACCCTAGGTTCGTCCGACAGCAATTAAGTATTGGATTAAGTGATCGATCAAGAAGATATTATTTAATCGGTAAAAAGAATTATGCATATGCATGGTAGTTCAAGCATGCTAGTAGGATTTTGATTTTGTTGTTATGATGTTGTATGGAATTGTTCTTTAAGTAAATTGCTACAGCTTAAAGTTTATTATTCGTTGTCGTTTGTTACGGGAATATTAGGACCCACGTGATGGGCCTGATACTTCCCTCTTACTGAGCAAGTGTGCTCATCCCTCCTCTTAACATGTTTTTCTATGTGAGTACTATGAGGAGACAGAGTACACTGAACCATATAACGAGGTTCAAGATGTGGAGCAGACTGAGTGAGAGTACGCTGTAGCCCCTCGAAAGTAGAACTGGCTGGGACTGGGTTTTAACTTTGTGTTATTTGATTTCTAAAGAAACATATGGTTTGTTTAAAGTGGCACCTTATCCGCATATTAGTTTTGCTGGGATTGTCACTTAACTACTCTGATTTCGTTTAATACTCTTATTGTTTAGGAAATAATTTAAAATAAAATGTTTTACCTCACATTTCTTAAATTATTTTAATTAAATGCTTTATAATTCTGGGAATTTAAGATATCTTTTAAAATTAAGGTTTATAAAATTGGGGGCGTTACATATTGTCTTTTTTTTTTTCATTTTCCAAGTCTTTTCAACACTTCTTGGTGTTTTTTTTTTGTTTTTGTTTCAAATTTCTTTTTTATTCAAATCAAGCTAAGATATGGTTCATTAGAAGTCCCAACAGCCGCATAGTTGGAGTATTTTTTGAAATATAAAAGACAATAAAGATTTTCAACACGTGTAAAAATAGCAGTAATTCATAACTTAAAGATCCTAATCCCTTGTCGTATTGAATAGAATTTGAATAAATCATTATGTCAAATAAGATTTTAAACATGTAAACTTTAATGTAGCTCATCACTTCAACAATTTCATCACCAACCATAGAAATTTTCAAGATAGAAAATATAGATTACTAGTAACTGTGTCATCTTGTACGGGTTCAAAAACCTACTAAAAAAAATGTTATGACTAGCATAGCTAATAGGATACGTCTCAAGAGTAAGATTACTCCTTAGTCAGCTATCCTAAACTAAGGGCTTTGTCCAACGGTTTTAATATCAGCATGAGAAAAACTATCCTAAAAGAAAAAAAAATGTGACAACTATCCCTCCCCCCAACCAGATTAAGACATTGACCCCAATGTCAGAATATAGATAAGAAGAGTGAAGAAAAGATTACCTGAAATGATAGTTATTGAAAATGAAAAACCTGAAATAACTTAAACCAAAATAAAAAAATGCTGATAGTAAAACTAAAAAACAAGATAAAAAAATCCAGAAGTCCGAATGCTCTATTCCACAGTGCTTCATCACTTATTAACAAAAATCAAAATGACAAGCAGGGTAAAAGATACTTATGGGATGGAACTAGTTGGGAAAGATGGTCATGTCTAGTTTATCTGAATCACTGTTAGATCTGGTTTAGGAACAAAAGTTTGCATTTTATCTAGCAATTCTTCAGCAGTTGATGCAGATATAAGGATCCGTCATGCCATCTCTGAGATAAATTTCTCATGCATAGCGTGATTCATAAAAGACAACAGATCTACAAAGAAATTATTAACATTCAATAACCCAATGGGTTTCTTGTGCAAATTAAGTTGGGCCATAGAAGTAATTTGAAAATTTTCCCTCAATGTGCCACACCCTCCTAGTGGAGCAATAAAAGAATCAGAATTATAAAGCATTTGCAACAAATGCTCTTGTAAGTTTTTAACCACTAATTCTTCTCCAATTGTGCCTCCAGAAATCAATTTCAAAGGTGTAGAGATGATACCCAAAACGTGGCTACCCCTTATAGATGCTGCTGTTGCTACACCTTCCATCAATCCGACACTACCTCCATTATAAAACAAATATATTTTTCACTTAGCTAAGATTCTACCCAAATGGTTGGCTGCCCTCAAGAACTCTTCATCCTTTCTAGGAAAAGATCCATAAAATACACAAATATTTCAAAATTTCTGAGTTGAGGTTCCTTCTATTTCTATCCTTAACCCTGTGAAAAATGAAAAGAAGAACATGCATTTATAGAGATGAAAGGATAATGCAATGATTACATCTATAGGAGTAGGTAGATTATTGTCAGAAGAAAATGAACATTTTAAAAAATGACAGCTTGTATGTACAGTAGTTGTGACTGACTCACATCTTCCACCGGTTTTACGTCCAGTAACGGCTTCAACGCCTTCTATGAGTCGCGGATTTGCTTCCCATGCAGTTTTCTTACAAACTGGTTACAAACTGGCAAACAGAGTCTTTTAAAGTAAGATTCCCAAGATTATAACGCTCTCGTTCTTTATGAAAAATATTCCATAAACCAAGAAGTTCATGTTGCACTAATCCACAATAATGCGTTTCAAGAGTCAATCAGATATCATCCAAAAATTCCTTACACAAGCCATTCTTGATGAATTTTCTTTTATCTTCTCGATTATCGGACATCATCCCTAAAGAGCGACATTTAGTATCACAATTTTATCGACCACAATTGTGAGACGCGTAACCTTTTTGCTCTTCACTTTTTGGCATAAGAGCTTTTGCCTAAGCTGGGCATGCGGAGCACAAATGCTTCTGGAACTTCATTAGCTAAATGGACCTTAGCTTCAATTAACCAACGCACTTCTTCAGGAATGCCTTTGTACTTAAAAACTCTGAATCTTTCACATCTAGCTTGATAAATCCTTTTAAGAATATTTATTGGGAAAGAAGGAAAGTATTTTGGCAAAGTAGAAAGAACAGAATCCATTGGTGAGACAAAATTGATAGATGAGAGAAAGAAATTAGTTATTATGGGAAACTGAGATAACCAACTTGAGAGCCACGAAGTACCGAATCCGCCACTTAACCGAGGAGAAATGAATCCTACTTTTTGACAATTTTCAAAGACTTTGCAGAATGTATGTGCATCTTTAAAGAAAGAGGACCAATAAAATTCAGACTACAAAATCTTTACAACTGTTTTCTTTGACAAAAAATGCCCTCCACATATTTTAAAATGAGAAAATTTAATGACACTGTTTACCTCATCCTCAGATATGCATCTTGTACATATCTGGTC
Organism: Aquilaria sinensis; assembly: GCA_005392925.1. Classification (NCBI taxonomy): domain Eukaryota; kingdom Viridiplantae; phylum Streptophyta; class Magnoliopsida; order Malvales; family Thymelaeaceae; genus Aquilaria; species Aquilaria sinensis. The sequence continues at coordinate 115,957 of SMDT01003115.1, read as the reverse complement.
AGGACAGTATTTCAAAAGATAAGAGTCATCCCAATAAAAATTTTTCACATCATGTAGAAATTTCTTATTATCTTGGTTACTCCATTGAGCTAGCATTTGTCCTGTCACCCAAAAATTGACGATGTTGATCAACTAAGGTACTGTAATGACAAAGAATAAAAATTCATCAAGAAAATAATTATTTATAGGTGTAACCTCAATTGATGAATCCATTGTCAGTCTTGACAAATAGTTAGCGACAACATTTTTTGTGTCATTCTTATCCTTGATCACAATGTTGAATTCTTGGAGTAATATGATCCAGTGTATTAGCTTTTATTTAACATCTTTCTTTGACATTAAGTACTTCAATTCTTTGGGTAAAAGCTTCAACTTTATTGTGTGAATTTTATTTTGCTCCTCAACTTTCAGTTTCCAACATGTGTTTCCTTTCACCAGTGAAGAATCAAGTAATGAACATATGTTAGATGTATCCTGATCCATTTGTATAATCGATTCAAATGAATTAACCAGATAATTTTTTTGAGAATCAGAGATACTCCATTCTTCGATGTGTTTTTTCCCAATAGTATCAATGAGGCAAAGTTCCTCACTTTCATCTTCTTTTTCTGGTGGCTGCTTAAACAAGTTGAAAATATTTAACTTCAATGCCATATTCCCAAATGTCAGCTTCATCAATCCATTTATGCAATTAATCGAAGCGTTAGAGGTTGCTAAAAATGGACATCCCAAAATAACAGGTATTGAATTTTTAATTTTCGCTGGCGGTGTATCTAAAATAATAAAATCCACAAGACATATGAATTTATCAACTTGGACTAACACATCTTCAATGACTCATTTAGGCACTTTCACTGATCTGTCAGCAAGCAAAAGAGTTACTTTAGTTGGTTTTAACTCACCCAAATTTAGTTTTTGGTAAACTAAATATGGAAGTAAGTTTACACTAGCCCCAAGATCAAGTAATGCTTGCTCAATTTTATGTTCTCCAATGAAACATGAAATTATTGAACAACTAGGATCTTTGTATTTCAAGCCAATGTTATTTTGAATAACAGAACTTACCTGCTCGAACAAGAAGGCTTTTTTTTTCACATTCAATTTTCTTTTAACAGTGCACAAATCCTTCAAAAATTTGGCATAAGAAGGTACCTGTTTAATCGTATCCTACAATGGAATGTTGATCTTTACCTGCTTGAAAATATCCAAAATTTCAGAATTTTGATTCACCTTCTTCGAAACAGTTAACGCTTAAGGAAATGAAGGTGCTGGTGCAGCTTCAATTTGTTCTTCGCTTGGCATAGGTTCAAACCCCTTCTTTATTCTTAGAAGTTGACTCATCATCTCCTTCACAAGGATCAGGAATGGATTTTTTAACAACCTTACCATTGCGGAGTGTAATGATTAACTTCACTTGATCCATAGTTTGACCTTTGGGATTTGGTTGTGGTTGAGAAGGAAATTTTATTTTCTCTTGAATGTGGGTGCAGATGCAATTTTTGCAAGAATATCTTTCAAATTAATCATAGTTTGACTTGTTTGAGCATTGATTGACTGTTGCTTTTCAAGGAATAAAGGCAATTTATCTTCAAAATTTTTCCTAAAAAGAGGAATATCCTTAAGATTGTTGAAAATTTTGTTGGGTGAGCAAAAATGGTTGTAACGGTTAAGCATGATTATTATTTCTCCAACTGAAGTTCGGATGATTCCTCTAGCCAGGATTGTAAGTTTCCGAGTATGGATTTTGGGTTGGTCTCTTAAAGTTGTTCAATGCATTGACTTGTTTATGGAGACATTTTTTTGAAAGAGGGCAAAGTTGGGCAATTGCTAGTGGAATGGTTATTGGTCTCACAAATTTAACAAACAATTTCTTCAACAGATTTTAATTGACCAACTTTCTTCAATTCTAAAGCCTCAACCTTTCTAGCTAAAGATGCAAACTTTACTTGAAGGTCATTATCTTCCTTAACATGATATACCTCCAATAGATGCAAGGGTTTGAGTCTTACCTGGAGCCTCATAGGTACCAGTGGTGTCCCAATTCTATGTATTTTCTGCTAGCATGTATAAGTAATTCATTGCCTCATTAGGATCTTTATCCTTAAATGTTCCATTGCACATTATTTCTACCATTTGTCTTTCCCTAAGTGTCAAACCTTCATAAAAATGTGAGACTAATCTCCATGTTTCAAAACCATGGTGTGGGCATGTGTTAAGTAAATCTTTGTATCTATCCCAACACTGGTAAAAAGTTTCTCTTGAGTTTTGTGTGAAAGTGGTGATCTGCCTTTTGAAAGAATTTGTTCTATGGGCAGGAAATTTTTTTTCAAAAATTGTTATTGTAGTTCATCCCATGAATTAACAGAACCTGACCTAAGATTCTGTAGCCAAGTTTTAGCTTTATCTTTTAAAGAAAAAGGAAAAAGCTTAAGACTGATGGTGTTCATACTACAGTTTAGGTTGTTATATGTGTGACAGACTTCCTCAAATTCCCTCAAATGCAAGTATGGATTTTCAAAATCAAAGCCATAAAAAGTTGGTAAAAGTTGAATAATACCTGGCTTGAAATTGAAGTTACATACATCAATAGGAAAAATTAGACATGATGGTGTGCTATTTTTTATGGGGTTCATGTGTTCTCTAAGTGTCCTAGGCCGATATTGGTCATTATGTAGAGAATGGTTATCTTCTTGTTCATTAATGTGTTCAGCCATGTTTAAAGAAGATGCAAATTCTTTTACCAGTCTACCACTTGATGTACGTGACCAAGCTTTCATACATAAATAAAATAATAACAAGAAAAACATATATCAATAATAAGTTAGGTAGGAGGTTCAGCCTTCCACTTAATAATAATAAGAAAAATAAATTAAAAAAAAGCAATATGAATAAAAAATAAAAGGTAGGAGGCTCAGCCTTCCATATGATTAACGAAAAGATAGGCTTAGCCTTTCATATGATGAACCAAAAAAATGAAACAAAATAAAAAGGAACAAACAAAAAAAAATTGAACTTGTACTATAATTTTACTTCCCCGGTAACGGCACCAAAAACTTGCTGCACTTTACCAGTAGTAACACAAGTGTAGGTTGTCACAAGTAATAAAATTTCGAGAGTCCGAGTGTCGAACCACAGGAAAGTGAATTAAGAAATACAAATTACAGATTTGTTAATAAGGAAAGATCTTGGTGCAAGGTGTGAATAGGTGTTGATTAAAAACTCAAATTCAAATAAAATAACTAAGGTTAGAGGATCCACTTTTAGTATATCGGTTATGATTAATTTTAACCTATCTTACCACTCAATTAGGATCCACACATAAAGGAAGTCCCATTTGGGAAATTTAGCTAGTATTAACTTTTATTGATTTTAAAACGCCAACATTTGCTAATGGGTTCAAGTATTTATCATGCCAGCCTTTGTCTATAATAACTCAAGATTCCAATATAGCCAGTAAAGCCATGTTCTGTAGAGGGAATCAAGTAGCTTTTGTGCCAATAATTGACTATAATGAATCAAGACTCCCATTTAACAAGGAGGGAAGTTAAATAGATTAAGGAAAAAAAATACCGTTAACATTATGATCCATTCAAATCAATCATAACCTTTATGCCAAAAGTTTCACCCTTTCACCTTATTAAAAGAAAGATAGTTAGCCATGATAAAAGTAACAACATATAAAAAGAGGAAATGAACATGAATTGAAAGATCAAAGGTAGAACAAGAAGAAAACACTTGGACAGAGCTTCGGTATTAAAAACAAGAACAAGAACAAAGGAGAAAAGCTAACTTTGATAAAAAAACATAAAGGAGGCCTAAAAAATGGCATGAATTCATCCTCTTCCCCCAAGATTCCTATTTACAGAGTTTTGGGGTGGGTGAAACAGTAAAATAGTAAAATGTAGGTAAATACAAATAAATAAAGGCCGGCTGCAACTTCTTTTAACTTTTCAACCATCGTAGACATCAGATTCGCTCTTCCTTAAGCATGAAACTTGTAAATCTCTTCTTTAGCTTCGAATCAATAGCTTGCTCATTCAAATCGGACATTCGTAGCTCAAGTTATGATTTTTCTACCAAAACTGCTCTTCACCACAAGAAAGAATGAATGGTCTCATCTATAATCAGATTTTGGGAATGAAAACAATCAAACTAACTCACAGAATGAAGCGGAGTTGAAGATCTATGTGTTGGCTTTCAGATGACTTTGGAATCACTCAGTTCTGATGTCTATAGCTACAGATATGATTTTTCTCATGAAGGGCCGCCAAGTGATGATTTTACCTACATAAAAAAATAATTATTTAATTTATATATTTTAATATTAATGAACAGTAACCCCGCATATGTATAGTAAATATGCGTATCAATAGTAAAATACACGTATTAATAGTAAGTCAGTGAATAGTAACTGTGAATAGTAAAAATGTGTGTGAATACAAACTCAAAGAAAAAATGCTTATAATATAGAAATTAATTATACTCAAAGTGTATAATGATGATTTAAATCCTTAATAGTAATACACTTATGAGTATTTATCAAGAATCTCATGTTTGATAATGATATTGTGTTGGATGCATCTGCTCAGAAAAAATGCATTTTGAAAATTAGAAATCAAAGTCAGAATATTGGGTTTTAATTTGTTTACCAAACCTTTAGCAATCACTTTGTATATTATATTGCAAAGGCTAATTGATTGAAAATCTTTAACCCAGTGATCTCCTCTTAACTTAGGAATAAAGGTAATAAAAGTGTGATTAAGATTCCATAATAAATAACCCCCATTGAGGAAAGTGATAGCAGCTTCATAGTAGAGTCCCTCATAATATTCTAGCACTTCTTAAAAACTACCAAGGGTATTCAATCTAGACCCAGAGCTTTTATGTTACCCTACTCAAAGGTGGTTTTCCTAATCTTTTCCTTGAATAAAGAAGCTAAAAGATCTCTTTTTTGCAAATCAATCAACTTTCTAAAAATAACGTAGCAAAGCCCAAATTAAGCTATCTGGCAGATAGGGGAAATATCATTAAAGAGGTTATGATAAAATGAATTTAACTTTCCTTGAATATCTTCTTCATCACAAATCTAAGTATTATCTTCTAACTATAAGGTGGAAATCCTAGCCCTAAGTCATCTTGTTCTGGTGGGAAGGCGGAAGAAGCGAGTATTATTGTCACCTAGGGCTAACCATTTAATCTTTGACTTTTAGGCCCAAAGTAATTTCTCATCTGCCAATAATTTTGAATGTTTTTTACAAAGAGCCATGATCTCAGCATGGGATTCTAAAATATTCTATGAAGACTGAGCATGAACCAACAATTTTTCAAACTTTCTTAATCTCATACCTTAAACTCCCGATTGATGACTTACTCCACTTTCTTAGTGAAAGAACCAAATGGTAGCACTTTGATAGCACTTGAAACATCTTAAAACTCAAGACAATTGAAGACTTAATGGTTTTGACTATCTCTTCACACTAATAATACCTCAGCCAAAAGGCTGAAGACTCTTAGGTCTATGATAGAATCATTTGACAAGAATGGTGTCCAAAAGAATTGAGCATGATCAAACCTCTAAATAGCTAGATTAACAACTTGAACATTTGGGAACATGCAAAGCCAAGTTTCATTGTAGTATGCCTCCTCAAGAATTTCATAAACAACATCTTCACCTTCCCGGATGTTAGACCACATAAATGTTAGACCATGTTAGGGAATCTAAACCAAGTCTAACTCATTAATAAAAGCTTGTAAATGATCTATTCTAGTGCAAATATGGGCATTCCTACCTATTTTTTCTGTGTAGGACAAGACTTGATTAAAATCACCAAGTAACACCAAAGGACCAAAATGCTACTGAATGATGCACAAAATATTATTCAAAGTAAACTGCCTGAATTGTACAATGGGATTCCCAAAATTCATCCTAAAAACCAATAATGAGTAACGTTATGATCTACTAAGACTATATTAGCGAACTTAGAAATAACCGAACAAGTTATTTAGAAAGACCAGCCTATCCAAAGTCCTCCTTTTCAATCTTGTGGATCAACAAAGTCATAATTATCAAATCCTGAACCTTTAAGCTTATTTGTAAGTAAGCTAGCAATCATCCAAGTTTCCATTAAAAATAGTAGAAATGGTCATTTATTCATTACTAGCCTATAAATATGGTGGATTACCAAAGGATGGCCTAACCCTCAATAATTAAAGCTTAAGACCATCATTTCTCCCCTTGTGTTTGATATGGTTCATGTTGGGTTTTGAGAGCCAAACAATATATTAGAATTAACTGAAACCTTCAAAGATCCATGTGAAATAGGGTGATATGAGTGTTCAAAATTTTTTTACCCAGTATGTTAAGATCTTTCACCCAGTTGTTGAGCTGAATAATAAAACTTGAATAGTTGATATATTCAAGCTCTTTATAGTATCCACTTGAACCATTCGGTTCACCATACCTTCTGCAGGTTCCTGCAGAAGCATTCCTCTTATGCTCGCAATGCTAGCCTGTGTCTTCCAAGGGAAAACAAAATGGGAGTGCGGTTGGAAATCTCAGAACGCTTTTTGATTTTGTCTAAGGAGGCTCATGCGAAAATAACACTATATATCCTTTTAATAGTGATGTGTAACTCCTAAGCCAAGTGGGTATCAAAACTCTAATCCAATTAGGCCTAATTTCGACGCTTAATAATGGCTCAACTTTTGTGCCAATAATTAATCTGAAATTCTTATGAAACCAAAACCAAACAATTTGGCTCATGCATTTAAATAATCTAATTGGCGCTAAGTGTGTGATCATATAAGCTTCTATCATATTGGCAATGATAATAAATCATATTTATGATCATAAATAATGAGTGGTGCCTAGTAACACATCATTGCTACCCAAATGGCAAGATAGTCGGTGATTTCAACTAAACTTCTATGATCATTATTCATATATGTCATCATCCCTTTGTCCAGGATATTAAGACCAAGCACGAGACATGGAATGTGTTATCCTCATATCACCTAATTTATGGTTTTTTTTATTCTTAAGTAAATTGACTTAAACTGATGATATTAATATCTCATATCATTTTATCCAAGCATGGTCATGCATTTCTTCAATCTCACTCAATCAAAGAGCACAGAGATATCACTCTCGTTATATAGAAGGGACAAATCTCATGTTGATCATACAAATCCCTCTGAATGATATATGACTTACCCAATGACCATCTTTATATTCACTCAGTTACGAGAAATAAGAAGAAGTATCAAAGTATATGGCTCATATGTAAGGAACCTTAGTGACCTCAGGTCACATGACTTCATATACCACGATCACTGTAAGAATCACTTATAACACTCATATAACAATCCATGTAGCGTTCTCATGGCAAGTCAGTCAAATACATAAGTTTTTCAACTTATATCTCATATTAGCCTTTACATATGTTGGTCTTTATGTATTATTACAATTCATACCATAATAATACTCGACCATGGACATTTAAGAATACTATTATTCTAGGGTTATAATTATGATTAATTATGAAAACGAACAATAAACACAAATGTTGGAATAATATCTCAATAAAATATCACGTCTCAATGTGCGAAATATAATAATCTCATGATTGGCTTTTAGGCACAACATTAACAGTTTAAACCCATGAAACCCTATTCCAATTATTGTGGTTGAACTGTTGCACTAACATAAAAAGGTTTGACAAGGGATGGACAATAACAACCACAAAACTAGCTCTTATTGTGGATACATCCTTAGTAGAAACATCAGGCAGGATAGATGATTATGAATCCAGAAAGGCAGACAAAGAATAGAATTGCTTAACTAGGTGATCCTCTACATAGTTGAACTTAATAAAACAAACCCCAAATCTCTTCCTATTCTTATTATTTATATGTCATTTTAGCTTTTTGAAGAGCTATATAGTATCATAGTAAACTAGCATATATAAGCATTTCCCCCAATTAGTAAAACATACCTAGATATATATATTGGCACTCTGAAAGAAGTTTTTGCTAATTGGTTTACCTGGTCCAATGAGTAAAAAGTAGTTTCAAGGAAAATATGTAGTAAAGCTTTAAGTGGGTTATTTTACCGTTGCTTAACCCCCTTCTCATGAACCATAAATGATGGACTGAAAGTTTTTGCTTATTTTTAGGCCACTTCCTTAAATGGACCAAATTAGCAACATGGCATAATATATAGCCATGAATTAGGGCTCGCCTGACTTTAGCAAAAGGACCAACAAAATTGGTTAGGCTAGTAAAAGTTAAATGGCCCCAAGAGAACCTAAAAGTTGAGCCCATGAATGAGGTGTCTGAGTCTATAAGCAGCAAGCCTAATAGAACTTTAGTGGTCTTTGTATCATCATACCCGAAATCACTTATAGGCTCCAACGCTCCTTAAGGGCATTTGTTTAGGAATTTGGTGCATTATATCCTTATCATGAGCTTCTTTCAGGTTGCTTTCTACATTGATTTCAAGGTTTTCACCCTGTAAATGATCATCATCATCATTTATCCTTTGCTACTGATCTCCAATCAGATGATTCAAACCTAGCCAACTTGGAGGGCACATCATTCAGCATGTCATTTTCATCACTATTTATGGGATTAATTGGCCAAATAAGTTCATCAATAATCAATTGACCCATAAGATCAACAAAGGAGGATTGATAATGGAGGGCCTTGTTCTCCAAAGAATTTAGACGATGAAGAAAAGCTTGATGTTGTTTAGCCTTTCGGACAACTGTGGATTTTTCAAAAGGACCAAATGCTTACATGATGCTAGTCAAATAAAGTTTGTTATAATCCACCCTAAAATAATCAAGTTCAGACAATTACATGAACCATAACTGTTCATTCATAGACTGAGCAACTTAAGGAAGAGACTTGATGCAATGGGGCTTTGAATGCCCAGTACACCTATAATGTTTACACAAATTGAACACATTCTCATAAGGAAAAGACACCCACAGGTTTTGGCCATTGATTGTTTTTAGATAAAACCCTGGGGTTAACAACTCATCTATGCTGACAATGGTTTTAAACTTGATATAATTCCAATGATAAGGGCTTGAGTCCTTCATATGAACTGCTAAGAGTAGACCAACTCTATGAGTAATCTCATGGGCTGTTTCCAGGTTGAGATACGTAATTGGAAGACCGTGGACCTGCACCCAAACCTCAGTTGTCAAGAATTCATAGTCTTCCATTCTCAAATGAGGTTGCAACCTTTGTACCATAATTAAGGCCCCATCCATGTTCCATGAGGCCCATGCCTCCAATCTTAGAAAATCATTCTAGCTTCTAAAGCAAACCATGAGTCGATTCGGTCACACACTTTCAAGCATCAAGACACAATCTTCTGTCTACCATGCAAATTAGATGTAAGATTGGATAAATGGAGCTGTGAATCAGTGTCAATCCACCACTTGAATGATGAGTGACTGAGAAAGGAAGTCCCTAGTTTGCTCCAATAGGTCAACACTAGGAGCAAAGACCACACCATGTCTAGGAAAATAATTAAGAGGAAACATAGCCACTGAATTAAACCATTATTTTTTTTAGAAGTCTTACACTTTTGCTGTATAACATTTAGGAATGCCATTTTATATGAAAGCAGAAGTAAAGGATGAGAAGTTGTAGTGCCACCAACAAAGCCCAAAGATAATCAAAGCTTATTGTAGCTTGATTAATTGATACAATTCTTACTGAAATTCTTCTAAAATTTGATAACACTCTAGGGTTGTTAGTATAAAGATCAAATTAACACCAACCAAGTAATTTTTCCACTAACCTCACCATCATTAGAATGTATTAAAAGTTAGCCTCGAACTCACTTCTTTAATCAAGTGTGGCAACAATATTAGACATAAACTAGATTGCTCAACCCAAGCAAACACTATGGCAGAGAACTTGAAAGTAGCTATTGTTTTGGAACTACTTCATCCACACAAAATAGGAACATGATCTAGGGATTACACACTATAGAACCCCTAATCAACTAGCAGATTAGATGTAGATCAAGCTCGAAATCAAAAAGAAGCTGAAGTGAGATTAACTGCAAAAGAAACTAAGAACTTGGTTGAACTCAAATTGATTACCAAAGAAGAACAATCTATTGAGATTGATTCAAGTGCTTGTGAAGGATAAAGAGAGCAAGAGAATTAGAGATATGTGGATGTACAAACAAGCCTTTCAACTACGAGTTTGGCTATAAGTCATTAGAAGTGTTTCATTTTCTAGAAAGTTTTTAATATCTAATTTATCTTACTATCATCATCTAAACTCTTACTACACAGATCCCAGAAAAGAATTTTTTTTAATTTTCATTAAAACTTTCACTACATAAAACCCTAAAAGAAAATTTTTTAATCATCATTTAAAACATCACTACACATAATTCAAAAAAGATTTTTTTAATTTTAGTTTCAGGGGAAAAATGGAAAAAATATCATAAAACTACGCATGCCTTAATCTATATACCCAAAGAAATGAATCATCATTTATGGGATAGACAAAATATATACTTATACTCAGAGTAAACTAAGAGATAAAATGCATAAGATTATAGAAGCATGCCCAACAAGTCTAAAACTTGTCTTATCAACTAGTTTAACTACTACTTGGACATAATTAAAACTGAAGAAGAAGCTAAGGTCCAGTTTAGTTTAGGCTAACACAAATGCATTAACATGTTATTGGTTTATGATAGGGCCCTGATTTCAGAAATGCTTTTAAGAGTCCTCATAGTTGGCTTTAATTACATCCAAAGGACAAGCTAACTTTGTCATCACTGTCCAATTCTCAATGCAATTGAACTTTCTCCTCCACCACAACCCCACCATCCTTCCACTTCCTACGACTAGCGCCCCAATTGAGCACTTCATTGGCTTCTACCTTGCATGCCTCTGTGAACACCTTGCTCTCCTTAACTTGTTTTTTTCCTCTCTTACTTCCTTTTTTTCTTAGAAACCTTCCACCCCTCTACCACCATAGTTGTCCTTAAGGCCATATTCTAGCCCCTTATCACCTTTTTTAGTGGCAATCCTTCTTTAGAAATAAAACTTAAGGTTTCTCCTAAAAAAAAGTTAAAGCCTATACAAAATCACATATATCTTGATTTGTAGACAAAGAAAAGAGACTTGAAGGAGATCATTGTTAGATTTTGGTCTTTGGTGTTAGTTTTCAACAAGAAATTGTAGCAGTGGAGACAAAAGAAAAAGCTCAAGAAGCAAAAAAATGAAGGCGAGTTAGTGATGTTGTCAGTAGATAAGCCAATTGGGAGGTAGTCAAGATAGAGGCAATTTGTCCTTAAGTTGGCTTGCACTTTGCTCAAGGTTCATGTTAATATAGTAATAAATATTGTTGTGTTGTGAGAAACTTCTCTCACTGGTAAAGGATTGTAAATAATAGGAAGTTGAGTGGCTAGAATGAGACTAAATTGCTAGTCCCGCGCTACATGCATGTTTTGCTACCAAAAAATGTGTGAATGTTGGCATGTTAACCTCTACCAAACAAGCGCTAGGTTACATATGAGTTCACTTATGTTAATGATAAGAGGAAATAATGAAACTTATATTAGAGTGCTTTCAATGATTTAAAGAAAGGCATTCACAAACTTATTGAGAATCATGATGTAACAATAACAATATCCACTTAAGTACATGAGAAATAACATGGGAAAATGAGAATGTCCACCATGGCACATGTCTACTTAGATGGATTTCGTTAACTTTCTACTGCCAATTTTAAAATTAACACTAATTGGGATTGACATAATTGGGAGAAATATATTCAATTGAAATATCAGATATTTTAAAAAATTGGAATTGCACGTTTATTTTGCATATCCTATACTCATTTTCTGTTTAGTTGCATAAGACCAAACCATGGTGGCAACACATTCTCCAATGAGGTGACAACCGGATGCACATCTATTATGTAGTCTAATTCACGACGACAAGTCTAGGTAGCATGGTAGATCACGACAACTTGATGAAAGAGGATAGGTGGACACTGAAGGATAGCGGTAAGGTTGTAAAACCGACAAATTGAATATGCAAGTTTTTTTTTCTTACTTCAAGAATTGGTCTGTGGGTTCTATTTTGTTGGTAAAGTGTTTTTATTTTTCTGGTGATGGGTGTTTGGTGTAGGCAATTGATTAGGGTTTTTGTGTTTTTTCATCTAGATTTTGGTTCCCAGTATTTGTTGTACGCAAAATTTTGTAAGGAGTGCAAGATTTTGAATTTTAGGAGAACCAATGATAGGGGCATTTTGAGAAAAGGACCATGGGAAACAGTTTATAGTTATTGTCAATTATAGAGCCCAAGATAGTGTCTTTTGTTTGTTGTAGTGTTGTAAATTTTTTGTTTGTAGTGTTATAAATTTTTTGTACTAGTGCCCATTTGTTTATGATTTGGTGTTTTGTTGGAGTGAGATTGTGTGTTAGTGTATAGTGCAAGTTTCTAGAACTACTTGTTCACTATGTAAATGATTTTTCGTTGAAGAAAATTCAAAAATAGATATAGAGGAGTATTCTTTGTTGTTTGTTGATAAGTCTACTTAGAGTAGCATTGTTCTCTAGTTTTGTTTTCAGTCTAATGTCTATTCCATGCTGTTTGTTGAGGGGTTTAAATTACGTTTGTATAGTGTTTGGTGTTATATCAAGTAGTGTCTTATTTAAAGTGAAGCCAATTCCATTTATAGATATAATATTCTTGTGACTAGCACTTTTAGTCTCATTCCTACACCAATGACACCCATCCATTCTTCAAATGTGTTTAGATTAGAATCAATACTTTTAGGTTCTCATATGTTATTCTTAACAACAAGAACCAAGTGCTGGTTATGAGTTGAAGTAATAGCACAGAAATGACCAGAAGCATTATGACATCAAGTTTGAATAATGTGTTTACTTCACACTTAATGAAGACCTCATTTCAAGAAGTGAGCTACATTATTAATCCGTCTAGTGGTACTACTATTACCGAAGCAAAATTAGTAACTATTGGAGAATTTTGATGCATTACTAATGTTTGTACAAGTCAACTGTCATTGTGTCTGAGCTTTGACCACAAAGAATGTTCCAATGCTACTGTTTCTTGAATAAAGAAACTTAGTCAAATAATTCCTAAAGTCAAGCCAATTCTATTCATAGATCTTAATGATTATGAGAATATGGATGAAGGTAATTTTGGAATTTTGAATTTGGTTTTGTATATTTTTTATTGACAACCTATTTTTAACCTAATCATTTTTTTCATCTAGATACATTGCTTGTCACGAAGCAGGGTCCCAGTGCCCCAAATTGCTTAACTTCTGGGCCCAAATCCTACTTAGTTACTATTAGCTAGCCATTACTTATGGGTAAATTAAAACAATTTATATGCAACTGGTTCCTTATCCTACCTTGTACGAAGATATGCATGCATTTGTCCTGACAATGCAAAACAAATAAGTAAACCATTTTAGAAAAACATCACTTGAGCAATGCATTTTAAAAGTACTTAAATTGTGCTAAGACAATGAAATACTAGTTACTTCAACTTCAAGTAATAGTTTGTGCATATTTTATATCACTAGCATGCACCTAAGAGTAACACAATGGTTTAACACCACAACGTATCCTAATAGAGGCAAAATCTTAGTACATAAGGTACCATGCATATACTAGACAAAATTCTTAACTAAGATCTTTTACTTGAGCCCCACTTTTGAACTATCATGCTCTAAGTGCAAGCCTCTTTCTTATTGTTGTGTCTCATTTGGCCTTTAAATTGTAAAGACATAAAACTTTGTCAGTATGTAGCATAATTCACAAAAAACTTAGAATCTCAGCGATTCTGAAGAAATAGTACTTACAAAAAGAGGAAACTTAGCCCATAACTATCCACTTAGTTATTAGGCCCAATGTTAGCACCTGCACAACAAACTTAAGGGAGTGAGTACGTAAATGTACTCAGTAAGGATCCCTTGGGGGTACCTGTAAAGAAAATAGCAAGCAAACATGCAATATGGCACACAAACAAACATACAACCAACAAACAACAACATAAGTCAACACATAAGAGTACATAATGCATGAATGTATGATATGCAACATATACGATCCTTGGGACTTCTTATACTTGGGGTGTCTTACTTTTGCCGTGAGCTCAAACTGCGGAAGTGCTTGAGACATTGGCCCTCATATCCTTAATCCTTTACCTCTCTTAAATCCCACTTATAGGTCCTAGAGTAAGTCATCATCTCTTCTCAAAACTTACTTACCTTACCCTTAATTTATTGTGCAAGTAGCCATTTTATGTGGTCCTACTTGCTAAGCTCTTAGAGCTTAGCTTAAAGCTCCTTAGGGGCTTACTTACCAAACCACATGGTTTGGTTGGGATCCCCTTAGGTTTCCTCCTTATTTCCCAAAGGTTTAAGACCTAACTTTTGGGCCAATGAAGATTCCAAAACCCAACTTAATCCCTCTAGTGCCCCCCTAATAACTTGAGCACTTTTATCCCCTTGCCACTCTTCTTAGCTCTATCTCATCCACACTACTGAACTACCATTTAAATAATGCATAATTCTCAACTTAAGAATAAGTCTTAGACCCAACCAAGGCTATGGAATATCTTAGAATAACCTAAGGATGATAACTGAGAGATTGAGACATTCTTAGGAAGCCCCAAGCTTGAGGGACTTATGCCTTGGTGACACCTTCAGTGATACATCACCAACGGCGTTAGTCCTTGGGCTTCCTGGAGAATTGTCGGTGACGTGTTGCCGATGCTCTTCCAACATTGCGGGACTGCGTGTGAACTTGCACAAAACTTGCTAAACCTTCCAATCCCCAAAACCAATTCACATGGGTCTTGTTTCTACTTCATTCCCATGTGTGATACTACATTTCTATGCATTATTTTAGGTAAATCAACTTGATTACCTCAATTCAGCCACAAAGCAAGAACAAAGCACAAGCACACTTGAGCTTAACTTAGCTCTCTTGAGTTCCAGATATAAAACCAATGTGATATGGTACCAAGAACCTTAAATTAAGACCATTTCTAGCTATTCAAACAACTCAAAACCATCTCAAATCAAAGCAAGAAGCTTACCTTAGGTTTTAAGCCCAAAACAAGCATCAAAGAGCCAAATTAGAGCAAAAACATCAAAAACAAGTTAGAGGCTTCTTGGATTCACCTTGGGACCTTCAATTTTGATGGAAAATTGAGGAATTCAGGAGATTTGAAGTAGAATTTTTGGTGGGGAGAGGAAACCACAAAAATGGGAAAGGATCGAATGGGTAATGGAAGTTAAGTTTACCCAAAATATCCTTACCACTCCATTAAGGCATAGTTCTTGTTTTCTTGCCTTTTGGCTCTCAAGTACTCCTTTGTTTCACTTTAGTCACTAAACACTTACCCAAAACCATTCCTCCTTGGTCCTAAAGAAAGCTTATAAGCCTCTTACACTTAGCCTCATGAACACTTAAGCCATTTAAGACATAAGTGACTCATTTGAGCACTCGGTGCAACTTTTGCACTTTTTCTTCAAATGATGGTTCTAATAGCTAGGATAACTTATGGTCTTAACTTAATTAGTCAAAATTCCTTACTTGACCCTAATTTCATCAAAATTACAGTCACGCCACTCACTTGGGTCAATATTACTATTTTGCCCTTTTGACTCTTAGGTGCCAAACCATACTTAAGAACTTATCCTTACTTTACTTAGCTTATTTTTCTTGCTTAATAAGGTGCTAACTTAAGGTACTTAATTGAAAACACTTAAATAAAACATATTTACCCTGTCAAAGTTTATCATTGAATAGGATAGTCATCACATTGCTTCCCAATGAATGTCTTATAGATAATACCTTTGTCAGAGGACAAATTTACACTCCATCTCAGTAATTTCCTTGTGCCATGATTCCATTATGTAATTGTATTCTTTTCTTGAAAAATTTGAAGTTGTTTTTTCATTATAGGATGATACTTTGAACACAAAGATTTTGGCGCACTTGATTGATGGTGTCCTTACTAGCATTGTCACGCAATTATTTGGTATGCCGAGAGAAGTGTTTGGTCATGACATATTAGTAATTTGATGTTCTCTAGTTATTTTCAAAACGGGAAAGTACAATTGCCTCATGAGGCACTTCTTCTGAAATGATTACATAGATTAATGGATTACAATGGTGGTATAGAAGCAAGTCATTTTTGTAAGCACGTTCAAGTGTTCAATAGTCACTTCTCCTTTACTTCTATCAGGGGTTAAAATTAATATGAATACTATTGATAGATATGGCCTCCTTGTGTTTCAAGTTAAGGGGAGAACTATCATTGCATTTATTGTTTGGTACCATTTAAAGGTAATTAACCAAGATATGCATGTTTATATGTTTACAACACTAAGCACGAGATGGAAAATCACAACATGAGTTTTGGCACCGAAAATGCCAAGTTTTTTTGGATAAGATCATCATAGAAGGGTTAACACGTATATTTGATGAGTAGGGGATATCTTGTTCGATTAAGGTTAATGATGTTTAGATCTGGAGATGGTTGACGTTACAACCTTCCAGAATTGAATGAGGCTACTGGATTGATGATTGGGCAATAAGAGGAAGAAAGCTATACAAGAGAAATTGTTGTATTCACACATCGCCATGGACCCATTTGTATCGGTGTGTTATACCTTAAGTAGATGTCATTTCATTTTTTTAGTTTTGCAACCATATGGTGTTGAAGGATACTTTGTTAGAATTCTCCATCATGAAGAATTGTTAAATGGACCAATATGCAGTAAAGTCAACATAAGGGAGTGCTACACTTTTTAGCTGCAGCAATGTGATTTTGTTTACTCATTAGTGTTACGAGATGGTATACTTTTCTAGCAATATGTGGTTTCTGCATAATGTTATATTCAGGAGGAGTGATCAATGGAGGTAATATACGAGCTGCACTTACTAGTAGACCTTATATTTTACCTTCATCATTCACTAGTGGTCCTCACTACATGACTCAAACATATCAAGACACAATGGTGATTTATCATTGGGTTGGCCATCTAATCTATTTATAACCATGACATGCAACTCAAATTGGAATAAGATCACAAAGTGTTTAGAAATGATTTTGGGACAAACCGCTCATGATATGCTTGACATTGTTTGATAGGGTGTTTGAAATAAAGTATCTATCTTTACTTAATGATGTCATTGAAAGCCAACATTTTGGGAAATCAATGGCTGATAATATAACCTTAATCAACTTAGTTTTTTATTCATGATATTACATTTATAGTTATTGTCACTACTAAAATTATGGAATTTTCCAATGCTCGTTTCCAACAGTCTCGAATTGATAATTTTCAAATTACTAATATGAGACTAATGGTAACAGACCATTGGTAGTCTATATGTTGAAAAAAAATTTACCAATGGTCGAACGTTGAGCCGTTGGTTATTTTAAATGTTCGCCCATTGATAAAAGAGCTGTTTACTAACTGTTTGATCTCAAACACTTTATAACAATAGTTAAACTTTTAGCAACATGTTTGGCCGTTGGTACCTACCAATACAGTTGACTGTTAGTAAATTACCAACTGTCCAAACAATTGGTAAATACCAATGCATTTAACCGTTGTTGAGTTACCAATGGCTACCAATGAGTTTGACCTATTGGTGAGATTACCAATGACTAAGACTATTGGTAAACTTCCTAGTATTAAAAAAGAATTAAAGTAGCTTCCAACACATTTAAATTGGAAGCTTTTTTTTTTACATGAAAAAAAATTGTTGTTTTGCAAAACAAAAAAAAATAACAAGGTTACCTAGCAAATATTACAAAATTTTGAAATAGCTTAAAATTACACCAAAAAAACCTGACAAAAAAGCACCTGAAATATTACAAGAAAAAAATTAAAGGAGTTCCAAGTGTATTCCAACTTCAGAGAGTCTTGCAACAAGAAGAGTTGCTAGTGTCTTCCAACTTGTGGTCAGTATCCCATGTATGTATTACCTGGAAAAGAAAATTCAATAAAAAAAAAGAAATAAAACTAGCTCATGGAAAAAAATATGTATTAATCTCAAGGAAACAAATGAAACTTATGATCTGAGCGTATTACCTTTGATGGCTGAAACAAGTGGCTGTCAATTTAAGCGTGTAGAAATAGAAAAAAAAAGAAAAACACATTCAATACATCTAATTAAGGAACCATGTAGGAATTAAAAAAAATGGGTTGTAAGAACAACCAAACACAATCTTCAAAAGTGGAATTCTATCATTCTTGGAACTTATAGATTTAAAAGTTTAACCTAGAAAAATTAAAAGTTCCCTTTCTAGCTCCAACTATTTAGACCTATAGCATTGAAATTTAACACAAAAGAGTTCAACAAAAGACATCAAACAATTGGCTTCTATTTCTTCCAACTAATAAACAGAGCAAAAATTAAACGATGTTTAAAATAAAACATACAATAAAAGAAGAAGAAGGTACCTGGAGTCGTTGCTCTCACCTTGAAACTCATTGGTTTTTCCTTTTCCATCTATAGCTATGCCTTCTTCATCACAAAATCTTTGGTAATGGGCAAAAAACACGTAATTGGTTGAATCAATACTAGATATACACAAAGACACACACAGAAATAGGATACATTGCTTGGAAACAAAAATAGTAAAAACCCTTAAACTTGGAACCGTTTCAAGCATGTGAATCCCATGCACCACCCATCAGCCAACTATCCACTAACATCGGAACTACCACTAGGGCCATCCAGCTCGTCTCTAGTCTGCTTACAATATATTCCGAATAAAAAGTACCAAAAACATGTCAGAAACCCTAGAAAATTTTGTTTAAAAAAATGGGCTTGAAAACTTTCAAGCTTGATCTGCAAAAATTAGTTATGTTTTTGAAGAAAGATATTTAGAAGTTAAAAGGGAGAACAGAAGGACCATAACCATGTAGGCAAAAAAAAAATTTTGGAAAAAAGAATTTTGACCCAAAAGTTTGAAGCCACATATACAAACAATAATTGATTTTATGAAGTGGCTTTAGAGAAACTTGAAGGGAAAGAAACAAGGAATTTAAACATATAAACAAAAAAATTTGAAAAAAAGTTTTCGATAACTGCCACCGCTGCCATAAATGCTACCATAAACTCAACCGAGTGGCAGTGCCACCACAATAACCAAGAATCTGGTAAGTCTATGAGTGCTTGTGTGAGATAGAGAGAGGGAGAGAGGGATAAGAGAAAAAAAAAAGGAAAAATAAATAAATATAGGAGGAAAATAGAAAGAGAAAAGAAAAAAGAAGGGAAAATGGATAAGGGGAAAAGGAGAAAAAGAGGAAAAGGTATGGGAGAGGAGAGAGGAGAGAGGGAGAGTTAACATGTTTGAGTGGATTTCTATAATTAATATATGGGAAAAAATCCCACTTTAGTCCTATAGTTCCTATAGTCATTTCAAAATGGTCCTTCCTTTTTAATTTCTAACGGCTTTGGTCATTGACAATATGAATTTCACATACCAACGGTTATTTGCATTAGTAATTATCAATGGTTTAGTCCATTAAAAAGTTAACAATGGCTGGGTAATAGTTACCAATAGTCTAATGCATTGGTAATTACCAACAGTCTGATTGTTGGTAAAATGGCAGTTGGAAAAGCCCTTATTTTAGTAATGTATAAGTTGTCGATTATGATCAAATATTGTGATACTTTATGCAATTGTTGTAGCAATAGAGAACTAGAAACGTGGTTTACCTCATGTGCACATCATTTTATTTTTACATCCAAAAGACAAACTTAATGATCCTACGTCTATTGATAATTATATTTCTGCTAAGTTGCTGAACAAAGAAAGAGACCCTATTGGTTATGCGATTGCAGCTAAGCATATGCATGGTCCTTGTGGGAGTGGTAATCTTAGGTCTTCCTTTATGGTTAATGGAAGATGCAAGAAATAATATCTTCGACTACTTCAATCTGAGACATTGATTGGTGAAGATTGGTATCCTATTTATGGACGTCACTCGATACATGATACAGTTATAAAGAATGGTGTAATTTTTGAAAATCATTATGTTGTTCCACATAATGTCAATTTAATGCTGAAACATGATTGTCATGTTAATGTTAAGAAGATTAATGAGGGCAGTTGCTTGAAGTAGCTCTGTAAATACATATACAAGGGGACTGACAGGTCGATTGTTGCCATCGAAAGCACAGCAAAAAGGTGTTAAGTTGCTTGAGAAGAGAATTGTGATAAGGTTGATGAAATTAAATAATACATAGATAGTAGATACATTTTTGCATCAAAGGCTTGCTAGCAAATTTTTTGGTTTGATATCTATCACCATGACCCACTTTCTAAATGTTTTTCCATTCATCTTCCTAATGAACAAAATGTTACATACCTTCAAGTTCCAGCATTTGTAATGTTATTGAGCATTAGAAAAACAATGTTACCAAGTTTTTGGCATGTTTGAAATGCAATGAAAGTGATGATGCTGCAAAGATGCTGACATATGTGGAGTTCCTAATGTATTATGTTTGAAATTAGTTTCATAACCCGTTTAACGGCCGAGATAGTAGTTTATATTAAACAGGAGTAGTCGCATCATCTTAAAGGTTATATCTGCACAAGAAAAAATGGAATACAATGTTAATAGAGGGAAGGAATAATTTGATTGTGAACTTGACAAATAGGATGGAAAATATTACACCTAAAAAGATAGTAAAATTAAAATAAAATTTAGGTAGATAATATATTATATATACGATAAAGATAATGACTAATCAATTTGAAAGTATAATAAAAAATAAATTGTATGTGACATATTGAATATAAATGTTTAAATTACATGTTAGTAATACATGTTGTTAGCAAAAGGTAAATGGGAGGAAAGAAAAGATCAGTTTGAAAAAGAGGAGGGATTTTTTTTGGAATATATAAATAATTACAAGTATGGATAATATAAGTAAGCCATTTTTTTGGGGGAAGGGATAAAAATATAGCCCAAATATAGTTAAATAGGTAAGCCATGAGGTAAGGAAGAATTATTTTAGTAGGCCTACTGAAGCTAGGTATTTGGGTATCGTTAAGAGCTCAAGTTTTATAAAATAAAGCCCAGCAAAAAGAGAATTGTACTCGACGAACGATAACAGGTAAAAAAAAAAAGTGTTGGTATGAATGGTGATGATGAGTTTCAACAGAGAACATAAGCAAAAGTGGGAATCTAATCAAAGCTAAAGGAGTAAGAATTAATTTTATGTATGGCCTAGAAATAATGGTTCTTACCTAAACCCTAGTTGAAACATCCTTTTTCCCTCATCTACTCGCTGATAGTAAAAGAGGTATCTCTCCCTATTTTTCTCATTATGTTTGAACAAATCACACAAATTGTCACCATTTGCTGTCAGTTGTGTACTTATAATGGCGGTAGCACGACATTAAGAGGTAGAAAGTAGCAAAGAAGGCCCTCTATGTTCTGAACCTTGGAAAGCCGCCAGTTGGTCATTCTTCTACTGTTTCTCTTTTTCTTCCAGTAGGTGGGTTTTGTTCTTTTTTTTTAATCTGTATGTTTTCCACTTTGTAAGGAAGTTAGGCCATTCTCTTTTCAAAAGAGGTAAAAGCTAGTTGATCAGTCACCTTTCTGACATTTATGTTCTTTTTCCAGCTGCTGGCCAACCTCAAATATGGGAACATTAGCACACATTTGATTTTCAAAATGGGTGCGATTTGTTCTTTTTTTTTTTTTCGTCTGTATGTTTTCCCCTTTAGTTTCTACAGCTTTAATCCTAAGGCCTCCCCAAGTCATTCGGCTTTCAATATATTTTATTTGATCACTTCCAGCGGGGGGAATGGGTTTCCTCTTAAAATTCTCATCTCTGTGAGTTGGTTTCGTCATTTCTTTGGTGTCAAGCCACATGGGTTTGATAAAATGACCTAAACATTTCTAATTTGTTCTTATTTGACCTCTATTCGATGGGAATGACTTCATTTTGTCTTCTTCTGATAGTAGATGTACAAGAAAATTTCCAAAATTTCACTGGTTGCTTGTTTATATGCCCTAATTCATTTCCTTACTAACTTATGCACATTTTGTCTAGAGGCCGTTTCGTTCACCCTTATCACTCATCTCCCTGGCATAAATAAATTCACCTTCACTGTCCGAACGTAAAAAGTGTGGAAGATCCCTATGTCCTATACTTGTGACTGGTAAAATAAAAAGACAAGGGTAATAAAAGGGATACACCAATCTCGAGTCTCAACAGGAGCAAGCCTAAGGTAATCCTATGGTGTGGAAATTTGGTTTTCTTTTATTCTTTATTCCTTTCATCTAATTATTTTTTTTACTTCAAAACTTATGTTAATAAGTTAGAGTATATATGGATTTCTAACTATATAATTTTCATACACCTAAGGAAATGCAATGTGGCTTGTTTTGCATATAGGAGAAACAAGTAGGAACTTAGCAAGCAAACATTGTACCATATAGTACATATTTAAAGCAATAGAAATAAAATTGATGTCTTAAAACCATAAACTTAAAGCTTAGAAATTGAGATTATTTTAGTCATAAAGGTCGGTATTTGGAAATAGTTAATAAAAAATGTGTATGAAAAAATGTATTTAAAACAAAGGTTAGTAGCAAGAATGGAGAGGTAATTAAGTAAAGGTGCATTTAAAATAAAGGGAAAATAAAAATTAGTGTAATTTGAATTCAATTCCAAATTTGTAAAAGATGCTATGAAAGGATGAAAATATTTATGTTGTTGGTTAAAAAAAATATTGAAGCTTTACATTAAAACTCTAAGAACAATGCTTTCTTTAAAAGTTGTACAACAAAAATAGTACATTAACAAACACAGTGAAGCATGGATTTGACATGTAAGGAAAATGCTTACAATAATAAAATATAAACTTGGAAACTGGTGTCAACTCTTGCTTATGGCCTGCCTTCTTAAGAATGAATGAAATCTATGAGTTAAAAATTTCATAGTCAACAACTATGTTAGACTATGAAGAAAAATCATCACAAATGATCACAAAATTTGATTTTTGCCTTCTTTAGTCCATGAAGTTTATGTCAGTTTAGTTATTTTCTTCACTTTGATATTTTTCTATAAAGAACAACACTCCCATTGTCAATACCTTTCAATTATAAGGTTATGTGAATACGTAGCAGATACTGTACTCTACCTTTTTTGCTTTCTATGGTCTACAAATTGTCTCAACATTTTCATTGCTTAACTTCTCCTTCCATTGCAATGTAAAGCTTCATTGCAGATGCCTTAAAAGGGTAAGCTTGTACTGTTTCTGAAACCTTAGCCTTAGTATGCCAAATAATTTTAGTAGAAGACAAAGAAAAACTATTACTGTAAAGGAGTTTATATTTATATGTATACATGTACAATTGCTAAAGTAGTGGAACGTGAAGTGGAAATCGATTTAAGGTGAGTGTTGGGTAACAGTTGGGCGGTGTTTAAAATCTATTTTTCTGGATTTTTTTATTTAAAAATTAACATTTCATCAATAACTAATCCTTTTCTGAAAAGAAAAGGAAATGTGGGTATAAGATGAAATGAGGTGAAAGTTTTTGGAATACCCAAACACAAACATCGTGGGTCAGCTCTAAAATATGAGTTTTTTTTTAGAAAAGGAAAAAAAAATTTGTTGAAAATAAAAGTAAAATTGGATAAAGAATAAATCTAAAGTTGCATACGTGTCAAAATTATAATAAGCATGTTAAACATGTAAATATGGGTTAAAAAAATGAAATTTAAAGGACAACTAATGGAACACATGTACTTCTTTAAGGGTAAATCTGGAAATTGCTAGGTGCCATTTTCTCCAAGCTTTGGTCTTACGCGTGTCTGGTGGTTGAATTATTTCAATTTTTTCAATTACAAAATAACAATTTTGCCAAGTGACATACTATCATATATATTAATAGATAAACACATTAAAAACTAGGCTCCACATGTTAGATAAAGGGCTGTGGGTAGATTATGGAACATACACCCAACTGCTAGTAAGAAGTATTATCTACACATGTTGCTAAAAGTATAACAAGGCATAACCTCTTATGAGGATTTGCATAGAATTTATATTATTGTGTATCCTATTTTTAGCAAAGCGTGTCTTGCATTTGGGCTGTTAGATGGTGATGGTGAATGGTATTAGGCATTAGATGAGATTTCAAAATGGGCGATGCCTTGTTATTTACATGCACTTTTTGTCACATTATCATTATTCTATTAAGTTATGGACCCCATTAATTTGTGAAACTATGATCGTGATTTATTGTCCAATAATGTTATCATAGTGCAGCACAGAATAAGGAATTATCCTCATTTGGTATTACTAGAAGCGGATAGTTATAATTATGCACTGCAAGATGTTGAAAAGATTCTCAATATGAATTGTAAAAGTTTGAGAGAATTTTTTGGTTTGCCTTATCTTGATTTAATTACATTGGTGCTTGAGGAAAATTTATTGGTAACAAAGGAATTAAACTATGACTGGGCAACACTTTTAGCCAAACACTCATGTCATTCTATGGGGTAAATGAAGACCAACTACATGCATACAACTTTATTAAATCAATTGAATCTGGATTTGGTGGATTCTTTTTTGTATATGAATGTGCCAGTATTGGAAAGACTTATCTATGGCATACAACTTTTTTGTGCATTTTTTAAAAAGAAAGATAATACCTACAATTGCATTATCTGATATTATGATGCTTCTGTTACCAGGGGTTATATTACACACTCACATTTAAAGGTTCCTATCAAGTTGGGTAAGGATTTTGTGTGTAGTGTTAAACCATCCACATTGTTAGTGGAACTATTATGTAGGGTAAGTTTGATAGTATAAGATGAGGCTTTCATGACACACCATCATACTTTTGAGGCTTTAGATCAAACTTTGTAAGATATAATGCATCCACATGATGCTACTTTTGTAGCTAAAGGTTTTGGTTGTAAAATCATTGTTCTTAGTGGTGACATATATTAGATTTTACCACGTCATCAATCGTGGAAAAACAACCTGATGGAGAAGAAGAATCAAATTTGATAAAATACTGGACAAGTTGTTAATTCCCTTGAGTGGAGATCCAATTAATGAAGTAAAATCATGTACATATCCTAAACTAGACTTAAGGATCAATGATAGGGAATCCCTTACTAAAAGGGTAATACTTATGACTAAGAATTAAGTTGTCTATGAGGTTGACTATCATCTACTTGAGCATATACCTAGAAATTCTAAAACATACTTGAGTACAGATTGTATTTTTTTAACCTCAGAAAATGTTCAGGCACATTATATACTACCCAGTTGAGTAGCTTAATAGTTTGAAGTTTTCCAGTTTACCTAATCATGTGTTAGACTTGAAGGTCATTATACCTATTATCTTGTTGAGGAATATCAATCAAGTCAGTGGTTTGTGTAACGGGACAAGACTTATCATTACTTGGTTAGCTGATAAGGTGCTTGAGGTTGAGGTTTTGATTGGTAGTAATGCATGGAGTGTTGTTTGATTTCACGTATTAAATTGGTTCCTCCAAACACTCAATTACCTTTTTATCCAATGTGTCAACAGTTTCCTATCAAATACTATTTTGTCATGATAAAAAAACAAAAGACAAGGACAAATATTTTATTTTTACCTTTTAGAACCATTACTTGGCCATGGGTAGCTATACGTTACAGCTTCTTGTGTAACTTTGCCTGATAGGTTTTCTGTGTTGTTACAGGATAACAATTTGAGTTTTACATCATATACAAAGAATATTGTTTACACGAAAGTGTTTGATCATGTATATGGTTGACATGGTTGAGCATTTTATTCTTTATCTTAACCACTAGTATAGTTTTCTACAATTTCATCTTTTTATGTTACATAACTTTATGACATGTATGGATGTTATTATACATGCATTAGATTATGCGTCTAATATAAAATTTGAATTTTTTTTTGTATTTTGTATTAGTATAAAACAATAGCAGCATCATATCCAGCACCTTACACTTGATTGGTGTAATTGGTTTCTCAAGGTTCGTACCGTATGCGTTTAGGATGTCGTGAGGATTGCAGAAGATAACTTAATTAGGATTGAGGTTTTTTTTTTAGATTCTAGCGTATAGTTTTAATTTGAATATAAATTAAAGTATTATACTCTATATGTCTACTTTTGTTTTTATAAAATTTAGTTTTCGGTTTTCAGAATGACCATATATATGCAAGGATTCCTAAAGAGATTGATGGCAAGTTTGTAGAGTTATCAAAGAAAGTATTGCATACATTGTTAAAAAATTTTCTATTCAAAGTGTATTTGTGAGTTTCAGACCTGTAACACATAGGTGTAAGGTCTTTTTCTTTGACCATACAACCATGACTTGAGTTGCAAGTGATTGCCTTGAGTTAAGCATACATAAGTTTGAGTTTCTCAGATGTTGGAACACATAGTCATTTCAAAATTGGTTGCACAAGTTATTTTTTTTTATACAGTTTTGTGATTATTTACATTATTTTATATATTTATATGACCAATACATGTTTGATATATTTTGGTAATATCATGCTTATAATGTAAATAAATGTTATTGGGAAACTATGAAAATTCTCTCTAGTTACTCCTCAATAGATGTAAGGCAGTGTTGCTACAAAGGATGTACATTACACTTGAGGGATCACATGTGTGTAATCTAATTATTATCTTGCACTTTTAATATTTTTACAACACTTTGATCATCTGACTTTTAATTTATATAGTAGTTTGGTGATTGAGGTTATGTTACGGAGAGATAAGTTTGATCTCTTGAACTTTGAGATTCTCATGAATATGACCAATGAACATATAATACTGGTAGTAACAACTACATATGTAAAACTATATGAAAGTATAAGACTTTATAGTTTTCATGTTTGTGTTGTTGAATTGTATTTTATTTTAACACAAAAAGCATTAACATTGATTATTGTTGGTTTTTATTACATTTCAAGGTAAATTCTTTTTATACTATATGTGGGCAATCAAAATATATGTTAACTTGGATATTCCAACAATTATTGTTTGATGACAAGAATAAGATTTTAAAAACACTATATTCTTTTCTCTTGTTATTAATGTGAGTGATGAATAGTTTATTATTGATAAAATTTTTATACAATGGAAATTGGTGATCATGGCATTATTGTAGATGATCCGAGTCAGCAATTTGTGCAACAATCAAGTATCAAAAAGGTTATTGAATGCCTCATAATACTTGATGTTGAGAATAGATATTTAGACCCAGTTGTGGAGGTACATTCATTTTGAAAGATTAGTTGCATAGATTTACATTATTTGTAAATTGAAAACATTTCTTAATACATTTTATTGCAGAACAATGTTCTCCTTTGTTACGCAACAATTTTGTGTATTGATTAGAAGTACCTTTGGTATTTTGAAGGATGTACTATTTGCCTAAAAAATAGCACCCCACGTACCAATGTATTATTGTGTATGTCAAACAGGGACTCCTAAATGTGTCATTAGGTTCTTATATTTGACTATTGTTTTGATTTTCTATTTTAATTAGTAATTTTCAATATAATTTTTAGTTAACCAAATCCATGCTATATAGGTACAAGGTTAGCATACAGGTAGTTGATAATTCTTTTGAAGCATATTTTATTATATTTGACAAAGTTGTCAAATAGTTGCTTAGATATCCATCTTTCAACTTGTACATCTTAAGAGACACAGTGAGTATGTTGAATAAATTTATACATAATATCTATATGACATTCATTTATTACTCCATCCGTCCAAAAAATATTACTGCATTTGTGATTGGCATAAAGATTAAGAATGATGAAATTATATGTTTTTAGACAAAAAAAAAACCCATAAAAATTGAAATAAAAAAAACAGAGTGCAAGTGGCTGTAAAACTTGGTTTAAGGTAAAAATATATTATAGTTGGTTTTGCCAAAATTTTTCTCTATTTCTCTGCCAATATCATTACAAAATCCATAAAATCAATTTAACCTGTTTTAATCATTTAACATTCCAGTAGAATGGAAACTTCTTCCAATTATTAACATTTAATAGAATTGTTTGTTTCTAACTCCCATATTAATTCAAGAATTGAAATTCTCCCCTCTGGCTCCTCACACAATTGATGACTTCTCTAACAAATCTACAATTTCAGAAGAAGTCTTACAAAGAGTTGAACATAGATGAAAGGCAAAAATTTATGTGGTTTTGGTGAATGAGTGCAATAGCAAGGAGAAGATAAAGAAAAGATCAATTATAACTATCGGTGCTTAGTTTTTTGTTAATCATCATACTGTTTGACGAATTTGGAATGAAGTCAAGGTGCAAATTGAAAATAACAAACCACAGAGGTGAGTACGAAGTTTGCTGGTAATGTTGGGGTTAAACGGGTTAAAGTTGAACAAACCAAAATAGCTTCACTCTCATTATATCGTCAAACCACCATTAGAACAATGGCTATAGAGCTTAAAATGTCAAGATATATGCTTCCTCAATGACTGAAAGATGGGATTCTTTGATTCTAATTGAATGTCACAAAACTTTATTTGAAAGACTAAAATAAAAAATAATGATTGAGGTTCTGCCTATATATGATTGATAATAACTCTCTTATGCATAATTTAATGTTTATGGATATGTTTGATTATGTGCATACTGATGAGAAATGATTTTACTTAACAAAAAGATTAGAGAAGTGTTATCTTTTGCCTAATAAACTAAAGCCAATATGCAGCTATAATAGTAAATAATTCATAACAAAGGTTATGCTTTTTGCTACTATTGCTAGACCCAAACATGTTCCGTAAAAGGGAGAATTCTTTGGCAAACTATGCATTTTCCTATTTGTGTAAAAGGAGCCAACAAAGAGGAAAAACAAAAATAGAGAAGCTATAATATTGGGGATTAAGGCCATTGTTTCAATCACAAAAGATATTAAAGCTTGTTTGATTGAGAATGTTTAGCTATAATTCAACAAAAATGACCTTACATAACTCTCAGGAGGACAATATACATGCAGGAGGATAATGTAAAACCATATTTGAAGCTTGATGACTTTGATTTCCAAAAAGCTGTAATAAAAAATGGACTTAATGTGCAATTGTTATACCAACATCCAAACAGTCCTAACATGAATATGCTGTACTTAGGGTTCTTAAAGCTGATAAATTTTTCTTCAAGTGGTGATCATCAAATAAGTCATACACACACTAGCATACCATATAGTAGTAAGAATATACAATGCACTTTGGTTCAGTAGTTCAATAGTTATCACTTTCTTAACTAGGAAATATAGCCAACAAATAACATTGCATGTAAAGGCGTTATACTAACAGGAAAAATAAGTTTAGCATTGGTGGATTCAAAACTAAACTTCAAGATTGAAAACCTATCAAAATTTCTATAGAAAATCTAGCTTGGAAATTCTAGTTTTAGTACACACTTAGCACATACTGATGTTGTTATCTAATCTATGCTTGATTATAAAGTCTAAGTAAACAAGAAAACAATAATGAAATGATTTAATAAGCTATTTAAACTTAAAGCCAGAGTTTAGTCACCCAAACCTACAAACTAGTTCCTAAATCCATAGAAATGCATTCAATGAGTTTTCTCTTCTAAACTTCATCTTTTGCTGGACAGATAGTTCTAACACAAATCAAATATGTTTATAAATATACACACAAAGTTTCCAAACCAAAGTAAATTTTCTAGCAAAAAGTCAAAGAAAAGGTAAAATTAACCCACAAAGAACACATGTCTGCAAGAAATGAAAAAAAAAAGTTTTTTCCCTTATAAAACTCTTCTTTTACTACATAAAATTACCAATACATTACAAATAAGATCAAGATCACGTTCACGATACTTCAGATCGAAGTGAATTTTCTAGCCTAATGCCAAATCCTTGTTTCACTAATCCATGAAAAATATTGCCTTAAACAACCTGCCAAAAAATTTACTTAGATAAACTAAAACCAACTTGAATTCCTATTTGAAAAACTAATAAAAATTTGCTTGCAAAAGAACTTCAAAAATTTTGCGCATAAATACAGAGAATGGATCCTAAAGTCATAATTAGACATAATTTATGTATAAATTTTGCTAACTTAACTTTCAAAACAGAACCTTAGACTAGGACTTTGAAAACTAGATTGTAAGCTTCAAACAAAATCTGAATATGAAACCATTCTTGAATTTCAAAAATAGGACTAATTTAATGACCAAATAATAAGTTGTGCTTTATCTCAAATGCAATGGAGACCAAGTGTGTATTTTTTTTTAAGGGATTCTAGTTGTAATAAAACACAAAAACCAACCCAAGCAGGCTAAGATAGAAACCAACTCCAAAAGCAACATTAGGCTGGTCGTGTTAAGAATTTGGTTATTGATTACAAATTAAACCACAAGAACTAAAAATCTTTAACTATTACAACTGTCATAGACAATTGCTATCAAATTTAGCCAGATTACCACAATTGAAACAAAAAAAATAAGAAAAACACTTATTCGGCTACGTTACCTAAAGTGCAAGGAAAGGGATGATAAGAATCAGTTGATGTTGGTCTTTGTTGGCAATCTCGGTTTGCTCTCACTAGCAAATGATGAAGAGTCTTCCCATGGTGTTGATGGATCATTTTGGTTTAAAGGGAGGGAGATGGTGAAGTTAGAGATTTCTGTTGAGAAGCCTAGGCAGTGGTTGGAAAAATTTTGGTAATGTTTTGTATGTTTAAGTTAAAAAGTGAAAGTCGAAATGAGGGCATTATGGCAAATGAAATGTAAAAAATTTACCAAGTAAGAAAATGGTGCAAGTAATTTGAGATAACCCAAAAAAAAAATTGGAGCAACCTTTTTGGGATGAAGGGAGTACTACACAAATTTTGTACTTTGAGATTTAATTAAATATTTTAAAATTCTTAAAAATTAGGTCGATAGAAAGGAAAAACTAGAAATTGCATTTTAACATTTGAAGGAAATGCGACTTATGTAGGAGGTTTAGCTGAAAAAGTACAGGCCTGAGAACGTACACTTTGAATTTACTATGTAAAAAAATTGTACGGTGAATTGGCCAATTGAAAGCCACCACCTATCACAATGTATTTTCGAGGTATGAGTCTTCAGTCACTATTCCTATACATGTTACTAATGTTATCAACTGGAACCACATTAATATTGCTTATGAATAAATAATCCGTAAGAACTAATAAGATGATTAACATTCTTGAACTTTGTAGTATTCTTCAATTTGTGAAGGGAGCTCTAACTTGAAAAAGATGATCTTTAAATGACGTAGAGATGACTGTTAAACATCTTAGACAACATTGCTGACATGGGTTTCATTAACAAACATAACTCTTATCATAATTAACCTTTTTCATACACATAGCGTGATAATTATTCTCACATTGTTGTTTTTACTTTTATTCACATAGTGAAACAAGTGCTCCATTGGTCGATCATTGAAACCGCAAAAAATAGTTTTAGCCTCACTAATAACTTAGAATAAATAAATTTGTAGTATAATAGTGAAAACTATGTCGAAATCTCGAGGAATTTTTTTTTTTTCTGAAAGCTTCCTGTTAGAAAACTAAAATAAAAGATTAGAGGATTTTTTTGAATTGAATGCTGAAATAAATTAACTATAGAATTAAAAAAAATTAACCAATACTAAAAACACTCAATTCAGGTTTAATTATCCATTCCAATTACACAATTGATTATCGAAAGAAAATAATTTTTCAATCAAAGCAAACAAACATGACTATCTTTAAAGCTAAAAAGAACCTACGGAATTCAGTAGTAAAATTAACTAGAAAAAACACTTCATATTAATTTCTTAATTTTGAGTGACCAAAATTTGAAAAGCAATTTCTAATCAACTCAAAATTAACATTAAGAACAGATGAACAAAAATATTTATTCCAAGTAACAACCTAAAAGCTAGAACAATTTAACGTTTTCTACTTCTCCCGATAGAACTAAACAAGAATAAAAATAATTTTCAATTAAATTCACTTGCTTCTAATCAAAATTTTCACACCCAAGCAGTTTGAAAAAAAACCAAGTGAATTTTCAATTGTATAACCAATCCAACAAACGAGATTAGGAAAATTAATTGCAATAAATCTGAACCATGAATAAGTAAAAACTTAAATTTAAAGAAAATTTAAACAAGTAAAATCAATTTTCACAACTAGTTTTGACTATGGAAATCGTCCCTAGAATCGAAGCAAAAAACTACTCAATCATGTTCGAGATGAAAAGCATAAAAAAAATATAGATAAACCTAAAATTGCCAAGAGAATGGGGCTTTGCATTCTTTCTACTCCCTTTTAGTGGCGAAAATTCCTCGAACAAAATAGTGCTAAGAAAAATAGGAATTTAGGCTGTGAGGTATCTATTCCAAGCTAACTTGTAATTGGACTCTCCTCTAATTGGCCAATTAATACGCCTAAATTAAGAGACCAAAATTTGCCAAACTCACTTATTGCCGCCTCTCCCAGACATTTTGTCAAACACCTATTGAGCATTATAAACTTGGGGCGCTTGCTGCCATTTTCGATCATAGGCGCTCCCTAAACTAGTAAAACTGGCACCAAGTTTCAGTTCCGAATTAAAGCTCAACTGCTGTTGTTGCAAGTGAAAGGGACAAGAGGCAATTGGTCATTAGCAAAATGAGTCCTAGTGTGCGAACGGATAGAACTTAAGAAGCAAAGTTGAATGTTGCTTCATCATGGACCAAAAGGGTAGCTTCTTTGATCTTTAAAAACAAAGTGAACTTGGCTTCGCAAATAACTCTTCCGTGTATAAGGCATAACTCTCTGGTGTGAAGTAGCAAAAAAATGCAACTTATTTCCTTGGAGTCCAAAAATTCTAACTTTTCCTTCATTCCCTTAAAATAAAATAATAACAAAATTGTTAATAGCCTTATCAACTTAATAAATTAGAATAAAAGCTAAGGAAATTATGGAATAAATATATATAAATTATAAACTCATCATCCATCAATTAATCTTGAATCTTGTAGTACTGTTGTTCAAATAGATAATATTTGTAAAATGCGAAACACACTCAACAATAGGTAATAAATGTTTTACTCGTGTCATTTTCTTTAACCATTTATATATATATATATATATATATATATTTTCAACATTATTTTGATTTTCCTTATGTATGCTTTCTTTAGTTTGCTATTGTTCATCTTGTACTTAAATTTAACTTACTTATACATTTTGACATACATAGTGGATTAGAATTAAGTACTGTTGATCGTGGCATTATAACTAATAAACCTTCTTTACAGTATGAGAAACTGCCATATTATCATCATAGGATGGTCAATGTGTTGAAGTAACATGAGTATCATTGGTTTCAATTTTAAATTTACAGGACCAACTATGTTTTCATTATTAATCATGTTCTTTGTTTTAATAGTATGGAACTTTGTTTTAATCATGCTAATTGTATTGTGTCTTCCTGGAGGTATATAGTTTTTGGTAAATATATTTTCTCATCTATTTTTTTAAATTCTTAATATTAGAATATTTACATTTAAATGTTTTATATATTATCACAGTGCACTAATTTAGTAAGTATAAGCAAATCAAGTAGAAGATGGGGATGCATCTGCATGAATTATTATAACTTCCAATATAAATATTTCACGTGGGTTGATAAATATGTTGAAGCTATACAATATGATTGAGCATAGTTTGGCAATTTTATTACTATTAGTTTAATGGCAATATTTCTCATTTTAAGATATAGATATCACTTAAGTATTTTATTATTTTTTGAAGGTTAAAAAAGTGGAATCTCATTGCAGCGCTAAGTATATAACATTTTTTAATTGTTAGTTTGTTGTAATTTTTTATTAATATTTTTATAACATTTAAATATTTATATATTTTTTTAAAGTCAATACAATTTGGAATCTTGTGGCAATGTCAGGTATATAAACTAATTTTGTATTAATCTTATTTCCTATAATATTTGATCCTTAAGGAGATGACCAAGAATCGATGGTTTTATTACTCGTTTGAGAGTCATATACTTGTACTGTAGAACAACATTTTCAATATTGTTTGATATGTAATTGTTTAGAAAATAAGAAAAATATTTAGAACTAGTAAATGATTAAGTGGATGAATTCAGGAGATGAAACTTATTAAAGCTAAAGATTGACATGATAATGTGATGAGGAAAACTATAGTAGCATTTATGGAAAAAAAAACTTGGGAGCTAACTATGGAAGGTGACAGAATTATCAATGTCAAATAGCAGACATTATTTACAAGATATATTAGCAGTGGCCTATGGAAGAGAGACAAAGGTAAGAAAAATAAAGGGGTTGGGGGTGGTGGAATCAAAGCTAAGGTTCATGGAGGCTGAAATGCAAACATGAAAATCAAAGTTAAAGTTGATGCACTAAGGGTAAAAAGGTGAAAAATAGTAGTAACTCTGGTGTAGATGAAGATAGTAGTGATGGGGAAGAATAAAGAAGGTTATAGTTGGACCTTAAGTAATGATGGCTATTGTTATAATTATGTTTTTATTTGTAAAATATAAATGGTTGACAATTCAGTTGTGTCTGATTGTAAAGCAGTAATATCTACTATTCATCAAATGTCATTTGCTTGTATTTTATATAGGAAACATGTAATGAGACCAAAGTATCTTTAGCTTATTTTTTGATGTCGTATTCAATGTTGATAGTGATTTATCATTGTATGTCATGTTTCAAAGTGCTACCTATATCATTCATTACAGGGTATAATACACAAATAAGTGCTCACCTGGAGAGCTGATGAAATTTTTAGATAAACTACAGTAAAATACTACTATGTATTTAACGAGAAAGTTATAAGTAATACATGAAATGGGTTTCGGTATTGTGCTTAACCTTAAGTGCTCATATATGAACTATGACTTGATTAGCTGGATCATTTTGATGATAAACCCATGAAAGATAACAGTAAACCTTAGGAAGGGCAGTATAAAGTTGACTGCTGATGATGTGTAGTCGATTTTGGGGGCGCCTAATGATAGTTCCCTTATAGGGCTAGCTACATATACAAGTGTAAGGGATGCAATTGCCGTAGATTAGGAAGGACATGTTTTTGTAAAAGAAGAGGGACTATACATAACAATGGTGGAGAAAGCATTGCTTATTAATGATAAACTTGGTGACAAATTTAGATGGTCAATGTTTCTGAACTTGATGGATTGTTTATTTGTCCCTAGGAGCCGATTGTGAGTGTCTCTTAAAACTATCAAGTACAAAAGGGAACTAAAATGAAATTCTGAACACGAATTGGGCTGAGTTCATATTAAGAAGTCTTTGTCAAAGAATCCACATGTAGAAAGTCTGGAAGATGAGGAAAATAACTAATGAATGCCTTGACTTCCTCCAAGTATGGAATATATATGTGAGTTTAAAGCTACAGTTGATTAAAGTAAGTGATTCAAAGCATACAAGTTGTTTTGAGCTCATTTACTTTTTTGTTAGGAAAAGGTCATATGGTGAGAGTTTCTATATACTGCAGAAAATTTATTTAGATTACAAATAGGTGTCATTTATTGATAGTAATGTATACCTCAAAATTTTTACTAGTCCAAAACCTATTATGTCTAGAATTGATTTTTTTTTGTCCATTTCTGTTGTTGTGGTGACTACAATTTGTTGATTTCTATGTAAGAGCACCCATGGTATGTCAAATTTGATTTTAATAACTTGAATTTTTTTATGCACATGTTGTACATAGATCATGTAGTATTTTTTGAAGAGTGAACCCTAGAACGCATGATACCTTGGGCTAAAAATTGGATCACCAAAGTTCTATGTAAAATGTTACAGTAGAACGAACAAATTGGTGGGTTTAGCAAAGGTAGTGTAGATCCACCTAGTGATGAAACGGAAGGAATTATAACTTTGGATAGTATGATTATCAACATAAGAGATGAGAAAGAAAATTCAACCCCTAAAACTACTTGGTATGATATGCCTTCATCCGCTCATTTCAGATGTCAGACTTCACTGCAGAAAAAGCAAGAAATTTTGGTTTTCTATGGCAAAAAGAGTTTAGATGCTTCAAAGAGGTTCATTGAACAAGTCAAGAAGGTAAATAGGTTCTTCCTAGATGTTGCACATGAAGTTAAAAATACGTACATTAGTAATAAATAGTTCTTAGCCTAAGTGCTTGAAACTAAGTCAATGGTTAGATGAAAATTTGGAACTGATTATCCAGATGAAGCAAGCAGCTTGTAACATGTTGGACAGTTTAAGATGTGTGAAACAGTTAAACCAAGGTAGACATTTTTGTAGTAAGCCAACAACATTCTTTCTAACCTTAGACAAAATGTTCATGAAGGAAAAAATGCCATAAGGAACTTCTAATTAGCTAGCCATTGAAACCAAAATGAGCGAAGGAACTGATACTGATGCATTTGATTTAGGTATAAGTAATGATGATACAGTACATATGTTATAAAAGGATCAAGGAATAAACTTAGTTTTACACATTACTTTAACGCTATTATGGATAGAGTAATGAAGAAGACACTTCGCTCCACATGGGCACTAACAAATCAAACAATGAAGTTGCAATAGTTTGGGCATTTTTAATGATTAAATGACCACACCTCTGCATTTGTGATCAAGGACATGGTGGGGAGCACGGTGATGTCTGGGGTGAGAATAATAGAAGGCCAAAATGGAAGAAGGTTAATACATTATATTTTACAGTCTTCTTATGTGATAAAATTGGTGAATTCTGGTGCTAAGAAGCAGTTATCTAGGGATGAATCAGTCATTATGAACTATGTTATGTGTCATGATCTAGATGTCATGTAACTTTCATTTTATTTTTATCTTGATAATATGCTATTTGACATTTATGTGCAGTAGATAGTGTGTCGTTTATTGACTAGAACAACTGATATTGTCTAACTATGTTTCTTAGTGGC
Organism: Aquilaria sinensis; assembly: GCA_005392925.1. Classification (NCBI taxonomy): domain Eukaryota; kingdom Viridiplantae; phylum Streptophyta; class Magnoliopsida; order Malvales; family Thymelaeaceae; genus Aquilaria; species Aquilaria sinensis. The sequence goes on along the minus strand of SMDT01003115.1, from coordinate 78,928 downwards.
TAGTTTAGTTGTTTTGTTATCTAATTGTGATGTTCTAGTGGTATTGACTATTATTGTCTACTGTGCTAGATCTAATGTTGTGAGTTTTAAACCTTAACCCACAAGATATCGTTCCCATGAGGATTGATTTGTATTGTTTGCCAATTACCACTATCTTGAGACTCATTTTAGCTAAACAAACAACAATTGATGATTTACTCACCATGAAAATAACTAAGTTTGCAACTCTACTTAGATTACTACTAAACAAGAACAACAAATACAATGTAAATTAGGGGTTTTCTAGTGAATTAACAAAACACACTTCCTATGGTTTTTATTATTTAACTTAGTTAGTTAGTGAATTGAGGCTAATGGTTTGGTTTTCCTACTTTTTGGCGAAGTTAACAAATTAGGCCCTTATTCTCCTAAGTGAAGGGGTCACTCTACCAAACTTACACTAGAATTGACTTCCATCCGAATTGGTAGTTCAAGAGGGGCATTACAAGTTTAATTTACCTTCACCTAGTGTCCTAAACTAGTCTCCCAACAAGCCCATGGCCACAACACTCTTCTCTTAATTCCAATTTCTTTTAATATTTTTCAAGAGTTTAAAAGAAATCTAAGATGCAATTGACTAGGGTCATTAATCAATTAACACAACAATGAGCTCAAGGAGAAATAGTAAACAAGCAAAGAAGGAAAATCAAAGACAAATAGCCATTAATCCAACAAACATAACCAATTCAAGTAGCTACAACCATAGAAAGTGTATAAAAAACTACTCCATAAGCAAACTAAACATAAATATAAAAATACACAAAACAACATTCATGTCTAGCTAAAAGGAAAATAAAGAAGGAACCAAAGTGGACAAAATGAACTTGACTCCTTAAGTCTTCAAAAAATCCTCAAAAGTTCCAAGCCTCCTCCAAGCAACTTTCCACAAATGCCTTGATAAGATGATGAAGGTTCAGAGAAAAGATGAAGAAGAAAACCTAGCTCTAACTTGAGAAGATGAAGAATGATAAATATTTCTAAGCTTGGTTCTAGATTTTTATAAGTCTTGGAGGTGTTTCTTTCATTCACCTACCCACTTAGATCAAATCTCCTAGCCAATAGCATGCTTAGATTCAAAATGGAGGTGGAGGCCAATTTCATCTCGGTGCAGGGGTGCTAGAGAAAGTCATGTAGGTGCTGTAGTGCCCAAAACATGAAAGGCACTGGTGCCATAATGCCCAGGGTTCGAAGCCAACTTCCAAAATCATTGAATTGTGGGGTTACAGTGCTGATGGGGCTGCAACCCTAATGAACTGTTATTTGAACCTTTCATTTTTTTGCTTTGCTTGCTTCAGAGTTGGTCCGATGCTTTGGTTTCCTTCTCCACCCTACAAAATGAAAGTCCAAAGCAAGAAATAGTAAAAAATGTGGTGTGGTGACGTAAAAAATAGATGCTTGAAATTTTCAAAAAGTTAACAATTTTTACCATATAAAATCACATTTGTCATCTATTTCTGTTTATATCTAGTTAAGATTATAATCATAGTCAATATGTTGGTATATGCACATCATATATGGATTACAAGTTGGTATTTTCATAGGAAAATTTGAACGGTGTTTGTTAGTATATGGATTGAAATTTGCTACTTGGGAGTTTATTATCAATGTTAACTAAATGATTTTGTAGGAAAGTTTTGTATGGTAAAGGAATTGTATTAGCTATCACAAAGGAAGAATTTTAATTTCTTTCTAAAAAAGTGACAATTGGAAAGTCGGTTGTTGCAGTCTAGTACATTGTTTTTAATGAAAGGGAGTAGAATACGACAAAACCAATTCCAAGTATATCGATAATTGTAAAATATGGTTAAGAATTGATGTTGATTATGTGTTCTAGAAAAATTCTAAAACTTGGATTTTAGATGCTAACATTCATTATTGACTACATTAGTGAGCCAACTAAAAAATTGAAATTAAAATAAGTAGCATTAAATGTTTTTATCAATGATGTGTTGATGAATGCTATGAAAAGTGGCTTATAATGAATAAGAGCCAGAACATTAAAAATGTGAAGATGGTAATAAACATGAACATTTCTAAAACATTTAACATTTTAACTTTAATATTTTTATTTATATTACATTAATTTTGTGTAGCTTACTGTCCTTATGGTGTGAAATAGGATCTGCATTGCTATCTACATTAATTTTTATAATGCATGTGTTGACTTTATAATGAATTTGAGATAGGATAAGAGATTCTTTAAATGAGGTTATTTGACATTATTGTGAAAAAAAGAAGATGAAGGGGTTAGAATAACTAAAGAATGAGAGATTCTGGGTTGTTCACAATAAGGCATGTGGAGTTATATGAAGGCAATTCTTTTGACTCAAATCTAGAACCCTTAAGAATCACTTAATACTTAGTTTAATACATTTATTAATGTTCATTCAGAAGGTAGTTGTTAATAACATTAACATAATTTCTAAAATGTAGGATGATTATACTAAATATAATAAACAGTACACTGCTGCAACAATAATTCAATATACCACAAATATTAGGTGCGCACAGGTTATTGAAAGTGCAGAACAAGCTGTGAAAGAATGAACAAATGAGTATTTGTGTTAGTATAGTTTTTATGAGCTTTATGGACAGCTTTTTGTTGGGGTAAAGTATAATTTATCATTTTGAAATCTATGCTCCTATTGAGGAAAAATTTTATAGGGCATTTAGCTTTAATTAAATATTAGATAGTAGTAGCATTATAATATTTGATGACATTTAGAAAGGGTTTATACGCAATATTTATGTATGAATAAAGGCATGTAATGCAATATGTACAACATCCTATAAAATGATTATATATAAAAATAAAAAAATAGAATAATACAGTATCTATTATGACAAATAAAATATCCAAAAATAATTAATAGCATGTCTAATATGATTAAAAATATAATTAATAACATATACACATAGTTTATAGTATATAAGACAATACTGATGCATATATATTAAAATAGCTATCACAAACATTAGAACAATGTTTTCTGGATGACTGTAGCGTTTAATTTAGACACCAATATAACATAACTAAATACCATCTCAACATTTTTAGATAATTAACTAAACATTACCAGCCACACATCCTTACATTGTTTCATACTGTCAAATATAAAAATTATAAAAATAGTCAAGAAAAAAATAGAGGAATAACTATATTATGTGTCCCATTGTAAAACATATGTACCCTACTATCATTTTGTAAAATTTTTGTCTATAGTTTGGCATATGTGCTTATAACGTGTTTGGTTTATTAAATTTTAGTAATATAATGGTATCTACTACAACTATTATGGTGTGTAGTACTATGAGAAGCATATAAATAATTGTGCACTAATTTAAAAGATATTACTTCACTACTAATACAAAATGAATCAAGAAAATGAGTTCTTAAATGAAAGAGCTTTGAATCACAAGCAAAGATGCATAAGTTACAAAAAAAAACCTTACTTTCACTTACTCCCTATATGATTGAATGTGTTACTTGTGACAAATTTTGGATCACGGATGAGTCCTTTAGTAGCGCTATTGTTGGATGATAGATCACATGTTCTAAGAGATGGATTATTTAGTGCTGAATTAAAAGTCTTTAAAGCATTATCAAACCTCTTCTAGCGTGCATTATCGTTCATATTTCTTATCACTATAAGAAAACTAGTTCATAGTCTGTGTTTGCCAACAGAAATGTATCAATTTCACCAAAACTATATGACGTTGCAACTTTTGTGAACTACTTATCAATACAACACTTCAGCATTTTTCAACTTCATTTACATCTAATACATGTGCATAAAATCCCTACTGGTTCAAAAATTTGTAGGAGTACTCAATCGTGTTACTTACAAAGTTGGCGATAACAAAAAAAAAATACGAGAATCATGAATCCTGAGCCAAACATCATTTAGCAAAGTGCTCCCCGACATGACCAACTTGTTGTAATTTGACATCATTTACACCGTGAAATTACTTTTCAAAATCTTTGTAAATGTAAAATATCTATTTCCGAGCTGTATCAATCAACATGTTATATGTAATAATAATTTCATTCTTTCACCATTGTCTCAATTATCTTAAATATGTCAAATAACCCTATCTACTTATTATCATGAAATATGAGAACAGTATTAATACTTTCATTATGCTACGATAACAAAAATACTAAAAATAAAATAATTTTACATAATTAACAAATTAAAAATATATTAATAATATGAAATGCATGATAGTAAATGTTAAAAAAATACAATGTATAATATTGGATGCTAAGCATTTAAGTATCTAAAGTTGGATATAATTAGTAAAGTAAGGAAAAATAGGAAACTCTTTCTAATGCATCCATATACAAGCATACTTCACGATGTAAAACTATTTAATTAATATATTTGACAATTTAAAATTGAGTGGATCTTTATTGTTTATACTTTCATAAACCAACCAAATGAGTGAACCAAAAAACATAGCTGTTTGCATCTAATGTGTCCTAACACATGGAGTGTACTAATCAATCTTGACACTTATGTAATGAATTCAACCAGCCATTTTTACCACAGTCAAATTCAATAGTCGTTTGCTATCAAGTTTTATATAATTTTTCCTTAGATAAGCAATTATAAAAAGTCTTGAAGAAAATATTCTTAAAGCCCATATTACCCTCCACTTGTAAATATTAATTGAAGCTTTAGTTGCTATGTGCCACAAATACAGTTGATGTTTGGCCATTTTAAAAACTTTATCAAATGCAAATTGAATTTGTCTATCTTGGTCTGATGTTAGTGTCTTTGGTTATTCTTCATCCATGCTATGTTTTAGAGTGCTAAACAACCATATAAATGACCTGACAGTTTCCTCAACTAAAAAAGCATTCACAAACATAACATTCTAACGGTAATAGTTACACCCAACATATGTATCACAAAATATGTTGTACCAACAAGTGTGATATGTCATATCAAGTGAAACAAGATCCATAACACTTTTATTTATTCATCCCTCTGAAATAAATTACATAGCCTTGCTCGATCATCACACTCAAAGTGGAAGAAAAAATTTGAGTTGTTCTCTACACGTACTTTGAATACATCAAGTAATGACATAACATCATATCATGCAATAACCTTTGCCATCTCCAGTTCTACAGTGTTATAAAAATTCTTACTTTAAAATGGATAATGCTTTAGTCCTCCAGATTTGTCGTAAAAATATTCTATAAGTATCAATCACCAAAATCCCACAGTGAACCAACGATAACATTGCCCCTTTCTGAACATTAGACATTGTCTTGCAAGTACTCAAGAAGTGTTGCATCTCCACATAAACAAAAGGATGGTTGTGCTATTTTATATGCTTGTTTTATATGAATTGGCCTCTTTGTTTATGATGAAACTCACTATAGTCTTACAACCACATCATACACAACTTTTCTTGCGTGCAACTTTATCCGATTTAGTTAGTCTCTTAAACCCTTCACAATGACAGCAATACTCTATTCATATGATCTCAAATCTTTTATGACTGCCATGCCACATCCTATTCCTTCACATCTTATACCCACTCTTCAGTGCATACTATTCTATTAAAATTTCTATCAATTGAGTGTAGTAATAAAAAATTCTTTCTAAACATGACTTCTCATTCCTTCCTGAGCCCTCAAATTTTCCATAGTCTATTCATTAATCTAAATAAAGTACACCAAAATAACAATAACGGTCCACAATGAGCCATATAGTGTATATTGTTAACCTAAATGGTTCTTACATATAGTTAATGGGTGTCTTATACTGCATTTTTAATGTCTAACTCCACTTATATAAAAGTTAAAACTAACAACTGCACCTTTAGAGTTTTCCTTTCCACTAACCACAACCTCCTCTTTGGAAAATAAAATTATTTTTAGTTAAAAACACATATAGCAATAGAAAAAGTCAAATACTGTTATATAAATGTTTAATACTGGATACCTTATGCTCACATTACCTTACAAATTACTTGTACCTAGACATGTAACTTAGTTAAAAATGATGTCCACTACCAAATAACAAATGTAATATACATACTAAAGAATGCTAAATATTAAAATATATAGATAATGCCATAACAACCATCAACCATATCTAAATTGCCCCTACCTCATACGCCTTCACCATCTTCTTCAACAACATCATTGTTAATTGCAACTCCATCACAATCTAAAAAAATCAAATACAAGACATCATAGAAACAATTCCACCAGAAACAACATGAAAACAAACAAACAAACCAATAAAAAGGAAGTGCAAAATCACAAAACCTCAATCTCTAATAATGATATTTGCATTCTCCCCATATGCGATATCAATATCTATAATCCTCTCGAAGACTTTTTTTTGTCATAAAAATGTTCTACTAAAGTCGAATCTTACCCAATCACACCATCCAAAAAAATATATATTGGGTGTTAAGTTTAAATAAAAAAATATTTGTAATGAAAAGAAAGAACATTGCATCAAATTTTATTTTTACATTATCTGAAACTATGTTTGTCAATGGTTAGAATACAAATAGTCTAGTGTAAAATCATAAAAATCAAATAGGGACAATAAAAAGATTTTTTAGAATAAAATTTTCTAAACAATATCATAATTATCTTTCAAATTAATGACAAAACAAAAATTTCAAAAACCTTCATTGTTTATCTAATTAACTCACGCCTCAAGTCAGTTGCTTCACACGATCAAGTGCTTCCTCCTTAACGGATGTATAGCAAGGTGGACACCAGAATCTTCCATAACATGGTGCTTTGTTATTTGAGTTGAGGAAATATTCATCATTTTACCTTCAACTAAAAGCCAAAACTTATCCCAATCACTTTGAAAAAGTGGCAAAGGGATACTAAGGAGAAATGGAAAGTGAAGAGTTCTAATCATATCTCCTTAACTTTCTCATATAATGACATATAATGTTGGACCAGTTGCCTTCCAGATCTCGAAAATCTATATACCAAAAAAGAAAAAAGTGCTAGAACTCATTCTCCATATACTACTAAAATACTTAATTCCTAATCATTATTTGTAAATAATTATAAGTATAAAAAACAAATCCATAACCCTAAAGGTAGAAGTTATTAAACAATCTTTCTATGCAGCATCCACCATAATGATTGTAGAAAGTAGAAACGGTTGAGGATCATAGATTCTCCATGGTTTAGCTAGAATCTTGGGATTTTTTTCTTAAGTTGCAAATGGTTGATTTTCATAGTGAAAAATAGATTCACCCAATCTAACTCCTATTCATATCTCCCTTATTCCTTTACATATGGGTACCATGTAACCCTTATGCCTTGTATATATACTTTTGATTACAAAAAAAAAATGTAAAAACCATGATGGGCCAATATAAAGATTGGTAAAAATAACAATATAATGCCAAATACTCCATATTAGAGAAAAGGGGGCAAAAAACACTATCGATTCCAAAGCTTTAGTTGTTATTACAAATGGATCCTCAATGTTTATTTTAGTACAAATTGGTTTCAGGCCTTTATAATTAATTGCATATTAGTCTATAGTTCTACATAAGAATGAGTTAGTAAAAAAACCTAATTTACCAATGGGAAAGACTAGTAGTCCATAATAGCCCTTTCCTCACCATGAACCCCCAAATCCACTTGTAGAGTATAGCTAAAATCCTACTCCTAAGGCTATCCACACTCAACTTTCCCAATTGTTTATCCATCATAACCTTTTTCTGACTTGTCCAACTAATATTTCCTACCCTTCCTAAAACCACCTTAGAAGAAGTTTTCCCAAATTTTCTTAAAAGCATTTAAAATTATCACTAGACTCTTAAATAAGTAAAGAAAGTATATAGTAAGCTAGAAATAGATGATTTTATATGTATAAGCATTCCTTTTGCAGATGAGCAATTTGCCTTCCAATCTCTAAGCTTCTTTCTTGCTCAGTCAACCACCAATCTCCCTTAAATACTACTTTTTAACTTTGCACCCAATGGCAAACCTAAATAGTTCATATGTAAATCCCTAAATCAACAAACCCAACAAGTCCATTAACCTTTGTATCCTCATCTCACCTACATTTACTACATCAAATTTTGGAAGATTAATTTTTTGACTTAAACAGATTTAAAAACATTCAAGTAGTCTTTTCATCTATTAATTATAAGTGTGAAATTTGAATTTTGCCACTTCCAACTCAAATAAACTATACCATGTTTAATTTCATTGCCTCCTCTACCATGAAGTAGAACACTTCCACCACTAACAAAAACAACAAGGAAGATAAAATGTCACTTTTTCTTAGCCTTCTCTCCGTTCAAAACTCATTTGTTAGGCTTCCATTAACAAGTGTTGTAATCGAAGCAATAGAGACATATGCTCTTATCCAACTCAGCCATCTCTCTCCAAAGACCATTTGCTCAAGTGTTGCAAATAAAAAAATTCCAGTTTACACTATCACATGCTTTTTAGAGATCTACCTTTATTAGCCCAGTCCTTTCTTTTTCTTTTTTCATTAGGGAGATAATTTCATTTGCCACTAGCATACCATCTCAAATTTGTCATTATTCTACTAATGTTGATTCTGACTTACCAACTTGTGAATCACCATTTGCAATCACCTTCTAGCACTGCTAAAAAAATTTAAAATGGCAACTCTTAGGGCCTAGGAATTTAGAGCTGCCATAGCTCCATATAGCTTCCATAATCTTATATTCCTCAAATGGCTCTTCCAAATCTAATACCTCTCATGCCTTATGTTTCTTCAAATTTCTCATCTAGAATCTTAGCTAGATTTTCATTTCTTCAAATAAGTGCTTGTTAAAAAAGCCCACACCTTTTTTTTTTGTAATTTCTTTCGGGGTTTTCTTCCCATCCACCATTTATCACTAGGGCATTGATTTTGTTCCTTTTGAATATGTTGTTCATCAATAAGTTAAACTATCTTGTGTTCACATCCCCTTTACCCACCTTTTTTACCTTTTATCTTAAAAATAATTCTATAATTTTTGCTTGCTTTAGAAGTTGCTGACAACAATCTCTTCTTAATGCAACCTCCTAGTTTGATACAATTCTTTCCTCCACCTTTACATCCTAATACTCAGCATTTTGCTATGCTTTGTCCAACTCATAATCTACCCATCCAAACATCTTTTTGTTCCACTTTTTCAGCTCTATTTTTAAGTCTTTAAATATCTCTTTAAGCACAAATTGTGCCGTTAACCTTAAAATTATCTTGTACCTTTTTTGAAAGGGCAGTGAAGTCCACATGTTCTATGAATTTTAAAGGCATTGCACTAAAATCCATGTCAAGCTATTACAAAAAAATACAGCATTGATTTGACAATCTCCTCTATAAGCCCAACAAATGATACCTCCAGCCATTTCTTGAAGAACTCGTATGATAGTAGAAATCCATTAATTTGCTTATCTTCAACCCACTAGCATTGTGACATGTGAACTTCCTTAGTCCCAGCTATAAGTCTATCACACCCTTTTCTCTCTTGTTTTATTCTAACTAAATTAAAATTTCCTACATTGAACCATTGGCATGGAGTATCTCATGGATGCGTTCCTTGAGCAAGCCAATTTGGCAAAACTGAAGAAGAAATCTAAAAAATAGGCCTCCTGTGATTCTTAGCTTCTAAAAGCCATAACTTTTGTTGTAGTTATCAGAATGACTATTATAATATGTCATTTCAAAGATAATTTAATGCTCTACAAGCATTATAAGGGCTTTATTCCCTATAGCTGTGTTTGGAGTTAAAAATATATTTTTTTGATGGGTATCCATGCATCCCAAGTTTGTGCCAATTTTTACTCATAGTTATTTTTGGTTTTCTTTATTTATTTTGGAGTAGTGTTTCTGTATAGGCCTATAGCTAGGCCTTTTTATGTTATTATTAGTCATTTGATCAATAATATTGAGGTGTTCCATTTGCTTTAGCTATATTTATGAGTGGATTCTCATTTTCCGCCTTAATTAAGTGTGCTGTTTGATCAATTCTAATTCTCACTACGTCAATCATACACCATCAAAGCTTTCTTTGAAACTAAGTAGGTTTTTCCATGATTCTTTTTCAGCCATTAGATTGTGAGGTGTGTATATGTTTATGAACACAACTAGTTCCACCACATCTCTCCACTTCCCAGATAAACTAATAAACCCATCCCCTTTAAACACATCATACTTAACAAAGAATTTCGCATCTTAAACAATCAACAACCCCTTGATCAGCCCTTTGCGCATTGTATAGCAAAGCCAAATTTCTTATTGTCCCATAATGCTTTAATAATTTTTTTATATCAATCTCCTACACCAATCTCTTACAATATTAACCTATCCACTTTCTCTTTGATCATTAACTCCGTGATTAGCCTTCTTTTCAAGGCCTTACCAATTTCGTGTACATTTAGACAGAACAACTTTATGGTTATTTAGGACTTTGACTAACCTTCCATAGATGACCTACCTCAGGCTCCCCTTCCATGAAACTCCACTTGTATGCACTACAAAAGCAAAGAAAGAAAGCGACTAAAAAAAGAAATTGAATTTTGGTCACTATGTTCAATCTCCCTTTAGTTGCTAATTAGTGGGGCACACCTTTTGAGTGACTAAATAACAACTAAAATTTTTAGTCACCCAATTCAGTCTCTCCTTAGTTGCTTTTCAGTAGAAGTAATTGTTCAATTAGTTACCCTTGAGTGGCTATCTCAATTTCAAATCATTCATCAATTGTCCCTACAAAAAAATAACACAATCTCTATCTTTCCTTTTTTCTTTATTCTCTTATTTTCCATTTCCCTTCTTTTCCTTTACCTTTTCGCCTCTCCCATTTCTATTTTTCTTTGCTTCTCTAGGAAAGCTCCTCTTCTTCTCCAACAACAATGACCGGTACTCCCCACTATTTGCACCAATGGCTCCTTCCTTTACTCCTAGTCCACCGCCTTCCACGGCTTGACAACCTTTCTCGACTTTGATCTTTCTCTTTCTTGTGTATTTTTTTTTGTGTAATTTACTTGATTAAGATTTGGCAGAAAAGAAAATCAATGTCACCAGAAGCACGATGTAGGAGATATCTAGCGAGAAATTTGAGATAACGATGGGGAAGGAGGTAGAGGTTATAACGATGGTAAAACCGAAGGAGTGAAAGGCAGCAACTGTAGAAAATAAAAGGGGCAAAACTGAGAAAAATTGTAAAATAGTAAAACATCTAAATCAACTACAAATTGAAATTAAAAAAAAAAGAAGAAAGAGGAGCAATTGAAGCTTTTAGTCGTTCTTGTCCAAATGAGTAATTGAATGTTTCAGTCAATCCTTAGTCATTATAAACTCTCAACTATGATATTCACTATGATATTCATGATTAAATATTTCAGTTGCTATTCAGTTGATTCGTATGAGTAACTGCAACTGTTTCTTTAGTTGTTTTTGTGCATCCATCTTGTAGTGATGTTAGCTATTTCTCTAGTATACAAGTTCAAAGACAATTCATAGCCATCAACTTTAACTTGATGTTCAAAAGGAAATGTTTCTCTATAAGCATAAAATGTGCTTCTTCACTGGAAAATGAACATCTAGCCATGAATGCTTTACTTTTCTATAAAGTTTGTATATTTTAAATATACCTTCATATTCTAGATGAATCCAGATGAAGTCATTGGTTTCTGGGTATAGAACCTTATCATGAGAGGCTTTTTGATATTGAACTTGACCTTATCTTATAAAAAGTTCAACAATGACCAAAATTGGGAGGAAAATTCACCTCCTCAATTGTGCATAGTTTCCTCAATAAAAAGAATTTACATTGGTTACTAAGACAAATTTTCACGTTCACGAATATGCTAAATTAGGTTGTAGTAATTGGACAACAACGAAAGCACCAAGAGTACTCCATGGGGAATGAATAAAAAGCTCCATCAAATCTTTACGAGAAGAAATTTAACTAGATACCCTGCTTTATTTAGAGTTAAAGACTATAATTTGGCCTTGAAGTTGTGAAAAATGTTTTTTATATGGTTTTAAAGAAAGAATGAAGAGGAAGTACTTTTATCATGCACATCAATTAAAAGAAATGTCAGAGCAAGTCTCCACTATCATGGAAACTTGGATATTTCAACGCAAGACCATTGGAAAAAGCCATTGGCTAGCATTTTAGTTGTGAATGAAATCTATGCTATCAGGGCCAAGGCATATTGATCCTTCATCTATTGTTAGAGAATTTTTGTGACATAAGAATAAAGGAGAGATGAACTTTATCTAGAGAAATTAGTCCATCGCTAGTACTTCATGGTTAATTGAGGTTTTAATCCTGCTAAGGAAGAGTATGATCAATGCCAATAACAATGTACATGGAACTAGAAATCAAGTGCAGTCTTATTAAGAGATAAGGCCTCACATGAGCAGAGGAAAATAGTAAATCTTAATTTGTATTCCCTATAAAAAAATATTTTAAAAGTTGTTTTAAACTTTCTAAAGGGATAAATTCTACACCTAGTTCCTTAGCTTATTTTCTTGTTTTAAATGGGTACCCAAACTTAAAGTTGTTCTATCGAAGTCTCTTACCTCATATTATGTGTACTAATTGGGTCATTTCCATGAATTCCATTATTAAATTGTATAGAAAATAATGAGATGATATTAATTCACTTGAAAATAAATCTTAAAATAGCACTTCTAGTCCTTTAATTTTTCCCACAACAATTCTAACTCCTAAACATCTACATCTATTATTTTTACCTGGCTCGTGACCGCCTCCTTCTTTCATTCTTCATGTTACACTAGCAGTTGCAACTTTTTCTAGGGGCAATGTGCCATCACAAGGACCTACCATGAGTCGCCACTAGCTAGGTAATGAAGCCGATCTGACGATCTCTGTAGCCGTGGCTGGCTACCACCATCACTTCCCTAAGCCTATAGACCACCATTTTGGCCTCCACCGGAGTTTTTCTCACCTTTGCCAACTACCGCCCAGCCACTATGATCACAAATTCACCTTTCCTACAACTTTTACTTCTCTTCAACCCTTCTCGGTCACTCGACTCCTTACTCCCCCTCAAACCTTTGCAAAATGTCCTGGCAACCTTGCCTAAGCTCTATCATCACCAAGCTTCTCGTTTCCCCACCACTGTCATGTAGGGTTTTGGGAGCAAAAAAAATGCAGTGGAAACTAACCGAAACCATCCAGGATCTAAGTGAAATGGAGTAAATCGAGTGTTCAAAATTTTTATACCTAGTCCACTGGGTTCTTTCACCCAACTATTAAGTCAAATCAAAAACTTGAATAGTTGACGTATTCAAGATCTATATGGTATTCACACAAACCACTTGGACCACCATGCCTCTACCATGTTTAGGCAGTTGCGTTCTTCTTGCGCCTGCAATGCTTGCTTGCGTCCTTTAAGGAAAGGCAAGAGGAGAGTGCGCTGGAGTGCACTGGAACTTTTCAAAACCCTTCTAATTTCATCCTTTGGGTGGTTGGGGCTAGGGCTCCAAAAATTCTCACTATATGATGTATATTTAGTGAGGCTCAACTCCCAAGCCTAATAGGTTTCATAACCCTAGTTGAACTAGGCCTAATTTCAGGCTCCATAATGGCTCAACTTTTAGGCTAATTATTAATCCAAAATTATCATGAAACCAAAACACAAACAATTTGGTCCATGCACTCAAATAATCCAATTGGCTTTATGTGTGCAACGCAATAAGCTTCTATCATACTAGTAGTGATTATAAATCACATTTATAATCATAAACAATGAATAGTGTCTAGCAACACATCATTGCTACTCAAGTGATAAGATAGTCAGTGATTTGACTAAACCTTTATGATCATTATTCATATATGTCATTGTCCTTTTGCCAAGATATCAAGACTGAACACGAGACATGGAATGTGTCACTTTCATACAGCTCAATCTAAGGTTTCTCGATTACCAAGTAAACTGACTAAAACTGATGACATTAATATCCCATACCAACTCATCTGAGCATGACCATGCATTTCCTTAGTCTCACTCAATCAATGGGCCTGAAGATATTACTCCTGTTACATAGGAAGGACAAGTCTCATTTTGATCATTCAAAACCCTCTGCATGATATGTGACATACTCAATGACCACCTTCATGTTAACTCAATTACGATCAACAAAGGGAAGTATCAAAGTATATGACTTACATGTAGGGAACCTTGATGACCTTAGGTCAAAAGACTACATATACCATGATCACTACGAAAATCACTTATGACACTCATATAACGACCCATGTAGCATTCTTATGGTGGGTTGGTCCAGTACACAAGTTCTCCAACTTGTAGCCATATGTAGACTACATATCTCATATTAGTCTCCACACATGCTAGTGTTTATGTATTATTGCAACCCATTCTACAATAATACTAGACCAAGGACATTTAAGAATACTATTATTTTGGGCTTATAATTATGTTTGATTATGTCACATAGAAACAAAACAACAAACACAATTACTGGATTAATGTCTCAATAAAATATCATGACTTAATGTGCAAAATACAATCATCTCATGATTGGCTTTTGGGCACCACACTAACACGTCACACATCCAGGATATTCTTAAAGCTCTTTTACTGACTAAGCCATCGATCTTCTTCTCCTTAGCCCTCCCTTAATGCCATTGTTTGTCAAGCTCTAGCCTGCCACTAGAGCTCTAACTAATTCATGACATCTTGCCAAAGTCATCTCCATCTTGGGCCACAGTTACTGATGATGGAAACAGTGGATTTGACTCCTGATAAGTGAATAATCATCATCAAACTACGCCCACTAACCAATTTCATATTAATAACATCCAATTTAAAGAATTATACTTATGGTTCTTGAACATTTTCAAATACCTAGATTTGGTTCGAATTAAAATTGAACCAAACTAGGTAAAATTAGGCCCTCAAACCATAAGGCTATTGATCTCTAATCTATACAGAACCGATCCATTTATAGATGACTTTTCATGATAGGTGGTGGCTAGAGAGCTATAGGAGCAGATTTGACTTCTATGGGAAATTTTAACTTTATATCCATTGTGGTTGACATGCAATTTCATTATTGTAGGGGCAGCAAGAAGTACAGGAGTGAGGGGATGAGTGGAAGGTGAAGAGGAGCGAATCATCAGAGAGGGCATGGGAGGCGGTGGTGAAGATGAGGTGGAGGAAGAAAATTGGGGTGTAAATAGTAATTTAGAAGTTTAAGGATTAGAATTATTAATTGGAAAATTTTGAGATCCAAAATCATTATAATAAATTTATTTTGGTGTTAATTAATGTCATTTCAATGATGTTTTGTCCGATTTAATGTGGAATTGATGGAAATTACTCAATTGGAACGTGTAATATGAAATAAGGGATTTCGATGGAATAACTTTAAGCTTGGGCCCTCATTTAGAACACAAAAATAAGATGAGGGACCACATGTGAAATTTACCTATTTTTGAAATGTAAGGGTCAATCCGTCAATATCCATACAAACTGAACAAATAATCACTTGCATAAGAAAACAAATACTGAATCTTGAAAATCTCAAAACACACCAGTATCTCTATTCCATTCCAAATATTTTTGAAAGCTTTTTTATTACATGTTCATCCTAAGGTTTGAAAGCGACTATAATCCCTTGTTATTTTCACAATCTCTTGCAACTTTGAAATCTCAATTTAAATTATTTGGTAATTGTGATGAAATAAATTTATAGTATTATAGATAGTTTAAAACTATCATTTTTTCTGTCCATAAATAATGTAAGGCAGTTGTTTTCTCTCTATTGATGTTGGAAGAAGTTGGGGGATAATGGTAAGTTTTAAAAATTGAGAGTGAAACAAAATGACATATTTTCATTTTTACATTTATTTTACCTAGAAGCAACTTCATTTGAAAGCTAATATTATGTAGATGTAATTTTAAATTAAATTTACATGATATTATTTAAATTTTAATAAAAATTTCAATTTTTAGGCATTAAAAAGGAAAAAATTATAAAAAATTAATAAGATTATAAAAATTATATTTTCAAAGAATTATTACACCTAAATAATGTTGAATTTTAACTAAAATTAGTCCCAGATAAAAAAGGAGTAAAAATAAATTATTTTAAATTAAGTTAATTCACAATTAAAATGAATTGACTTTAAACTTCTTGTACAAAACTGCAGGGAGAGAGTATGACTATCATTAATATTCTTATACCATTCCATCCTCCAAGAAAAAAATGAAACGTTTTTACCTTGTTTATTTTCTGCTTGGGCTAATTTAATACAATCCATTTTCTCCTCTAAAATAAGAATATTTTTATAGATTTTTTGTATGAAACTGTCTTTAGAAAGTTAATACTATATACTATATAGATACAATAACCCATTTAATAACATTTTCATAATATAATTAAATTTTTATTAATTTTTTTCTTTAGTTGAGTAAGTGAAAAAATCCCAAAGATTTAATTAGATTTTGAGAAAATGTTATCCAATAGATTATTAGAGGGTTTGTTGCATCAATGTGTTCTTTTATTGGTTCATATGCATTTTTTATTTGATTTTATAAATACTATTTGTTCTTTTATGCATTTTTTATTCTTTTTAAGTTCATGTATGTTTCCACTGATGTCTATTTTATTATCATATTTCCATTATTCTATAATTAAATAATATCTATTCTGTTTGTGATGTAGCCTTAGGCCGCCTGCAGCTGCCTAAGATCACTAGGAATTCGGGGAATTTTCAAGTTTTGGTTCGTAATTGTTAGTTTCTATGCTTGTGATAAAAACTAATGCATGTGACCTAGACTTACTAACCTAGATACTAGCATTAAATAATGCATGATTCGCTTTGGCATAAAATTTAAACATAAAATAATACATTCAAAACATTGGCGGATCCGCACTTAAAATAATAGTAAAACTAGCCAAAGCCATAAACACATTTCCTACAAGTATTAACCCTATGTACATTATTCAATTATGTACATGAATCACAAACCAAAACATAACCAATGTTGCTCGAGGCATCTAGTACAATTCAGTACTCAAGTATAACCTACTGAGATGACCCTACTAGGCTAACCACCTAAGCTCCACCTCTTAAGTGGCTTTAGCCTTGATCTCCCTTTGTGCTTCTAGATCAACCATTGCTCAAGGTTAATCAAACATAGTTAATATACAGTATAACTAATAAATCAACGAGAAAATACAAACTAGCAAGTATAATTTATACTTGCTTAACTAGCTCAACAACCATCTCGGGTTGTTGGCCGAACCACCTAAACCTGCACATGCAAACTAAGGGGTGAGAATCATAGATTCCCAATAAGGGGTCTTCGGGGTACCTGCAAAGAAAACACTGGAGGACATTGGGCAATAAATGTCACAATTTGACCGTGAGCTCATTACGGTCTGAGGCCTAATATATGTGTATATACTCGAGTCCCTTGGGACCCTTCCTCATCCTAGTCCTCTCCTAGCGAGTTCTAACCCTGAACTCCTTCTAGCAAGCCTTGACTTGCCAACTGTGCCAGGTTGTTACCTAAACACGTAATAGCCTCCCCTTGAATACTATTTGTAGGAGTAATCCAAGTCTTCTTGGCAAAGCCAAGTTGGGTGCACTAAGGTCCCACACTAGTGCCTCAGGTCTAGGACCAGGCTAGGCCACTAGGTGTTACTAACCTTTCACCCTTCCTATGGTGAACCTTGACTAGCACATGACCAATCTAGTTTGGGTGTACTAGGTTCCCGCTCTAGCTCCTCGGGCCTAAGACCCAATTAGGTAGCTAGGTGTACTAAACCTCCACCCCTAGGTAAACTAGGCTCCCACTTTAGTCCCTCAGGTCTAAGACCTAACTAGGTGACTAAGTGTTACTAAGCCTCCATCTTCCTTGGTGAACCTTATATAATACTAGGCTTGGCACTTGCTACACTTCAATGAGTTGGCCATCACTAGGAATCATGCTTGCTCTAAGTGCTCCTTGTGTTTCCTAGCACATATTAAGGTCCCAAATGCACTAAGGTAGCTTAACTACCTTGCTCCTCAAAGACCCCTCAATGTGCCTAAGTAACTTAGCTTGAGTGCTAAGTCACCTACCTACTTAGAGCTTTTAGTGTTCCTCTTGATTCATTAGGGTAACTTGCACTTACTTGGGTATTAAGCAACCTCCCAAGCCATGCCAAGCTCCCATATTATCCAATCTAGGCTTCCCATGGGCCCTAGAGCTCACATTGTGCCCAAATGCACTTATGTGCCCCTATTAGCCTCATAGTGCCTTCTTTGGCCCTTAGGTGTTTTCCTTAACTCTTTGTAGTTCTTGTAGCTCTTGAACCAATCTAGGGTCAATAAAATACTAACCCAAATCATCTTACCAAGCTACAAGAAGTTGTGCCATATGTTGCCCACACTAACTGTGCCATAGTGCACATGCACCATTCTTAGTTAACTAGGCTACGGTTCTAGTTCACCATTGCTAGTTCACCATGCTCCTTACTTAAACTACTAGGTTACTTACTATTAATGCATTTAAACTACCTTAGGGATGAATACAAGCCTCAACTAGGGCACCAAAATACCCCTATGGACACACTTGGTTCAATTATGCACACACCATCTTATCCTTGCTTTATTTGATCCATTTATCTCTTTTTCTTCATTCCATTTCCATTATAAATCTTTATCAAACCTTAGGAACATGTCAAGGATGTTTAGGAACCAATTAGGAACCAAAAACAACCTTCTTGGATGAGTTCCGAAGTAATTATGGCACTGCAACGTGAGCCTGGTGTCGTGGCACCAAAGTTCATCTAATGCTGTCTAACAATGAGTGTCCTGGTGCCTAGGCCTTAGGAGCATGACCCGGGCATGCTTCCTTTTTGTGTCTAGGCACCCAGAATGGTGCCTCAGTGCCAGAAATTGGCCAGGTTCATCATTCCTTGCAAAATCCATGCACAATTGACCCAAACTTGATTCCAATCACTTCTAGGCTTGCAATTAATCATCCCTAATGCTAAATATGATAGAAATGCATTAACATAACATGGAAAATAAGAAATCCCCTTACCTTAAACACAATTATGCAAGAATCAAGCAAGTAAATCAACATAAGCTTCAAAGGATCCACTAAGGATTTCCTAGGTTCCAAGCAAGTTTCCTTCACAAATGGGCACCAAGGAAGCTAAATCAAGACCATTTACAAGCTTATAAACAACTTAGAACCAAGGAAATTTCATGGGTTTTGACTTACCTAGAGTTCTTGAGCTAGAACTACTTGGAAACTTTAAATTGCACCTCCAATGATCTCCACCTAGCCTGGGCTTTGATATACTTGCTTGGGGGCTCTTGATTTCACCAAGAAATGCTCATTTGAAAGCTTGATTATGTGCTCTAATGGAGATAGAGAGAGAGAGATGAAAATGTGAGGTTAGAGATGATGAATAATGCCAATTCTCTAACTCCTACATAAGTCTTATACAACCTCATTCCTACTCTAACTTTTGCTCCTCGTCCAAACTTGCCCTTAAGCCTTGTTTACTCTTACTTGGACCCCTCTAGCCAATTTATGTCACAACTTGGGGTTACAAACAAGAGTTCCACAATTCCAACTAAGCCCCGACCTAGGTTCTTAGGCCATCTATGCACAAAAAGCACAACAAGTCTCTAGATTAACACTTAGTGCAATTTAGGTCCTTACCCTTGATTCTATGGTT
Organism: Aquilaria sinensis; assembly: GCA_005392925.1. NCBI lineage: Eukaryota > Viridiplantae > Streptophyta > Magnoliopsida > Malvales > Thymelaeaceae > Aquilaria > Aquilaria sinensis. The sequence goes on along the minus strand of SMDT01003115.1, from coordinate 59,180 downwards.
CTAATGAACTTTGAAGCTTATGATCTTGATTTAATGGGTCATTTATGCCTTAAAGTCCCAAAGTATACCATAATTAAAGCTTTACTCCTCACCTAGGACAAAATTAGCAAATGACCCTCAGCAACACTTAGGTGCTAATTGTGTTCGAGGAACCTCTCTAACCTTTCCTATTTGCTTGAAATGCATAATAATTAAACCAATTGATGCCTTAAGCTAGGAAATTCTTGCCTTGTAACCAAGCCTTACTTGACCATTATTGGTCCGATACTTGGAGGGCCGTAACAGTTTGTATTGGGTTGATTATTACTTACAATTTATCCAACATACCTTCATCTGTAAAAAGAACACATACATAAGTTAAGAACACATACTTTGGCAGAAAGAATATATTGGTTGTTCTGTTTGTTTTTACATTACTGACTCTCATGTTTTTTTGGTTTATATTATTTTTCAAATCCAATATATTCTTTTATGTATTGCTATTTATTGTTTTATTAATCTGTTGTTCTTTTACTTATGTTCTTTTCCAGTTCTTATATATATATTATTTTGCATGTTATAGTTTGTTCTTTTTTTAGTTAATAAATTTGAAAAAAAAATGAAGGAGAAAAATTGGAAACAAAGCAAGAGACAAAGCTAATCACAAAAAAAAAAAAAATAAGATGAAAAAATGAGAACATAAAAAATTGAAAAGAAAGATTGAAAAGAGAAAAAAAAAAGGAAAATGAAAAAAATGTAAAAATAAAAAACCTAGAAAATGTGAAATATGGAAAAAAAAAACATAAATTGAGAAAAGAAGAAAATGGAAAATAAAATACTCTCACTAACAGGGCTGCCCTTGGCCCTGCCCAGTAAGTCTGTAAGAACTGATCTCATGGTGGTTCCAATTAGCTAGCTATATATGTGCATGAATTAAAACTTTGTGATACTAGTTGATTAACTTAGAATACGCAAGATGTGTGCTCTTTATGCTTTGACTTGGATAAAAAGGAAATCATGAAACATTCATTTGGCCAAGACACTTTTCCTAGAAAACAAGTTCAAATAGCCAAAGCATACAAAATCAACATTTGTATGGTTAATACAAAATATAACAACCATGTGAGGCCGTCCAACAAGAAGTAGACTAATGCTCCTCACCTAATAGCAACTATAGAGTCTAAGACTCAAAATATAGACGAGGGAGGCAACTAGGTGTGCAATATATACAAGCCTCAACTGAGATCCCTTCAAACTAACTCTCACCTTGGAGGTAAGTTCTAGTGGTGAGTTAGAAAAGTCCTGTCCAAGTACTGCTAGGCTCTACAGCCAAGAAAACACTATAGTTAGCACTGTTACTTAATCAACAAGCAACCATGTAGACTAGAATCATAAAGATTCTTAGAGCAAGTACCTGCAACAACATACTACTACGACAACCGTCAACGGTTATTGGGCCCAACAATGTCAGAATTAGCACAACATAACTAGGGAGTGAGAATTCAGAATTCTCAGTAAGGGGTCTTCACCTGCAAGAAAGATATTAAGGATAACACATATGTGAACATATGTAATCTACTGTGAGCTCTTACAGCTTGAGGCTAATCTTATGCACATTGGTTTCAGTTCCTTGGGACTTGTCCTCAACCTAGTCCCTAAACTACAAGGCAGCCTTGCCTACTAGCAAGCGTAGCTTACTAGCCTAACCAATGAAAAATCACTAGCTGAAACTCCTTTATGTTGTACAGTGGCACTGTGGTGGGACTATTGTCGACTAGGCCAAAAAGACCCACCAAGTGCACTAAGGTTGCACATCAAAGCCACATTCCCCGATGGCACGGCTAGGTCATCGATGGTACTAGACCTTTCACCCAAGCTAGTGATACTCCATTGTGGCCCTTCATTAACTAGATTTATTGTTTATGGTAAAAGTGTATAAAACTTAAGAAAGGCGTTTTGGAAGCCTCGAAGTAACCCCGAAATACTTGTACCGCATCAGGCCTCCTCTTCGACCGTTGAAAAAAATTGAAAATTTTTAGCCAATATAACAATGGCGATGCATTGCCATAGTTATCAACTTGTTGTGAAGTTTCGTGGCATTGCCGACAGTTGCTAATACCTGCGGTGCCCAGAATTTTCAGTTTGGCTGCCAAAACCTTGGAAGACTTACAAAACATATCAAACATGCTTGGATGCCCTTCTAACTTCACATACCTATAAAACATGTTGCAAAGACCATAACCAACTACCACAAGCCCACCTATGATGCATTGTGACATCATTCCAAGCTCCACAAAACTAATAGTCCACCATGATCAACTTTGCCCACTAACTAATGCTATTGCCGAAACTACTTGAATTCATCAAGCAACAACACTCTAATAGCATTAATCAAGCTTGAAAACATAACTCCCTTACTTTAACTTCAACTCAAAAGCATGAACCAAGCAAACCTTACACAAAATCAAAGTTCCACAAAGTTACACTTAAGTTACAAGCAAACAAATGCACAAAACACCAAATTACTAGCTTTTAACCAAAACCCAAGCTTCCAATCATCTAATAAACAAGAATTTACCATTGAGACACAAGTTACCTTGCGTAAAAAATAGGGGATAGCTGGAAATGTGATTCCAAGTTTAAAAAACCTGAAATTCCACTTGGAACAAGCTTCGTATAGCATGTATACCCTTGGCGGCTTCAATTTTTACCAAAATCCTTTGGTTTTGGGCTTGAATTCTTGATGAAATCAAGAGAAGATGGATGAGCTTGGGTTGAAGAGTAAAAATGGGAGCCTCCTTTACTTTACCAAGTTATATACCTATTTTAAAACCAAGCTACCAAAGTTTATGCAAAGTTAAAAAAAAAACCCTTTCTTAATTAGTAACCAGTCAAACCTCAGCCAAACCTTGTTTATTTGTGTTAAGTTTGGGTCTAAGGAAAAATTTAGGTTTTCAAAACTCATTTATAACCCTTAGAACCTAGCTCGACACTTCAGGATGTAAAATTACTATTTTGCCCTGAACTTTATTTGGTGCCTTAACCTCCTCGAAACATAATGAACTTTGTCTAACTTACCTATTCTTGTTATGTGAACTTGAAATAAGGTTTCTAACTAGGTTTCAAATACTTTAACTTCTTCGAACAAGTCTCTAGCTAGAAGGGTCATAACATTTTCCCTTCTTTCTGGAATTTGGTCCCCCAAATTTTGCTACAATTGAGAAAAAACACTAGGATACCCTTTTAGCATATCCTGCTTCTTCTCCTACGTAGCTTCCTCTTCACTATAGTTTGACCAAAAGATCTTAACCATTGGAATCCACTTGATTCAGATTTTCTTGACTTGCCTATCGAGTATCTGAATGGGCTTTTCTTTATAGGTCAAGTCTTCCTGGATGGGAACCGCCGAAGGATTGACTACTTGTCCCGGATCCATTATGCATTTCCTCAGAAGACTAACATTAAACACGTTATGCACTTGGGACAAGTTGGGCAGTAATGCCAACTGATAAGCAACCTTCCCTATTCTCTCCAAACCTTCATAGGGATTGATGTACTTAAGGGCCAACTTACCTCTTTGCCTAAATCGAGTAACTCCTTTCATGGGAGACACTTTAAGAAATACCTTGTCTCTAACTTTGAAACTCAATTCTTGTATCCTTAAATTCACATACTTGGTCTGTCGGTGGTTGTCTGCTTTTACCAATTTCTGGATAAATTTAATCTTAGTTATAGTGTCAGCTATAATCTTAGGACTACAACTACCCTATCTGAAGGGTCTGCCCAACAATGGGGTATCATGCATCGCTTACCATACAAAGCCTCATATGGTGCCATACTTATAATAGTTTGGTGACTGTTATTGTAAGTAAACTTAATTAGCGGTAAATGCTGATCCCAATCACTTCTGAAGTCAATCGCACACATACGTAACATATCTTCCAAAGTTTAAATCACTCTCTCAAACTGTTCATTAGTCTAAGGATGAAAGGCAGTACTGAGACTAACCTTACTTCCCAACGCCTCTTGGAAAGCATTCCAAAACCTTGATACAAATCGAGGATTTCTATAAGATATAATCTGATTTGGTATGCCATGCAACCTCATAATGTTTTTAACATAAAAATTGAGCCAATTTTTTCAAAGTGCAAGTAATCCGTATGAAATGTGCCGACTTTGTCAACCTATTGACCACTACCCATATAGCATCATGCTAACTCTAGGTATTAGGTAACCTTACTATGAAGTCCATTGCAATGGATCATCACTTCCTTTCTGGAAGAGGTAAACTTTAAAGTGTGTCTGCCAGTTTCTAATGTTCAGCTTTAACTTGGCATGTCAAGCACTTAGCCACATGTCTTGGTACATCCCTTTTAAGTCCCAGCCACCAAAAATGCATCTTCAGATCATGGTATAACTTACTAACACAAGGATGAACACTTAACTTACTACTATGTGCCTCTTGTAGGACTTGCTGCTTAACTCCCTCCACATTCGGCACATAGAGTTGATCTCTATGGTGTGTTATCCCATCCTTGTACTGGAATTCCTTCTTACGGTACCAAACTTCTTTTATTTAGAAATTTTCTTCAACAACAGATCTTTGCTCTAAGCATCCCTAACCTGAGCCAACCAGGTTGACTGTATCTCCGAAGTGTAGATTAGGGACCTTTCTTGATTTTGTGAAAACTTATGCAAAACCGAGAAACAATTCCCTAATACTCCTCTTGAAGAACCTGTAGCCTGATCTTTAGATAGGATCACTCCCGTATACTTCTGGCCCAGTGTATTTGCTACTACATTCCCTTTGCTTACACAGTACTCAATCGAGCAATCATAATCTTTTATGTACTTGATCCATCATCGTTGCCTCATATTTAGATCATTTTGTGTAAACAGATACTTTAAACTCTTGTGGTTTGTGAAAATCCTGAATGACCTCCTTATCAAATATTGTCTCCAAAGCTTAAGAGTAAAGACTACCACCGCTAGCTCAAGGTCATGAATTGGATAGTTCAACTCATTAGGCCTTAACTGCGTTGAGCCATACGCAATCACTTGACTCTTCTGCATCAATACACACCCCAGACCAAAACCTGATGCAATTATGTACATCATGAAAGCCTTGTTTGGATCTGGCAAAATGACTATTAGTGTACTTGTCAACCTATTCTTCAACTCCAAGTATGCCTCTTCACACTTTGATGTCTAATCAAACTTCTGAGTTTTCTTGGTCAAGGCTGTCAATGGTGTAGCTATCATAGAGAATTTCATTATGAACCTCCTTTAGTAACCTGCCAAGCCTAAGAAACTCCTAATCTTTGTAACTATAGTGGGTTTCTTCTATTCAACCACTACTTGAACCTTTTCAGGATGAACTGACAAACCCTGAGCATTTATGATATGCTCTAGAAACTGAATCCTCTTGGACCAAAATTCACATTTAGATAGCTTTGCATAATACTAATTATCCCTTAGCACTTGCAAAACTACTCTAAGGTGCTCATCATGCTTTTGAGTAGACTATGAGTATACCAAGATATCATTGATAAAAACTTCAACAAATCGATCCAAGAATGATCTGAAGATCCTATTCATGGTTTCGATGAACACTGCCGGGGTGTTAGTCACACCAAACGGCATAACTGTATACTCATAATGTCCATATCTCATCCTGCAAGCAGTTTTTGGGATGTCTTCCTCCTTAACTCTGATCTAGAAGTATCCAGACAGGAGTTCAATATTAGAAAACACCTTTATTCTCCTTAGCCTATCAAATAGGTCATCAATTCTAGGATGGGATATTTTTTCTTCACTGTTACTGCATTCAACTTTTTGTAGTCGATGCACAGTCTTAAAGTTTGTCCTTCTTCTTCACAAACAACACCAAGGCTCTCCACGGTGATACACTAGACCTTATGAAGCCTTTTCCTAGCAATTCTTCCAACTACTTCTTTAACTTGTTCATCTCAGGAGCTGACATTCGGTAATGTGCTATCGAAATAGGTTCTACTCCAGGCTGAAAATGGATAGAAAAATCGGTGTCCTTCTTGGGTGGTAGCCCTTGCAACATCACTGCAAACACTTTAGGAAACTAATTGGCTATAAAAATATTTTTAAGTTCCTCCTCTATGGCCACCCCATTCAAAGAACAATATTCCTCCTAGTTGACTATAGGGATGGTATTCATAAGTCTAAGGTGAAAACTCTTGGCACTGGATGCTAAACCTTATGTGCAAGTTACTCTAGCTCCTCGAGCATCAGTAATGTCGATTGAGTGATTAGCAAAGTCAATTTGCATCTTGTGCTTGCTTAGCCAATTCATTCCCAGCACTAGGTCATAAGATCTCAATTCTATAACCCGCATCTCACAAAAGAAATCATAGTTGCCTAACTGCGAGGGATACCTAGTAACCAACTCATTGGTCACAATAAAACTTTTCCCTGCAGCCCTGATGAGTCTCAACTCATTTGAGATTTTTTGCTGCAATTTAAGCTTACCTACCAAGGCAAACGATATCACAAAAAAAATAGTTCTAGTATCAAAAAGTACTCTAACATTACCATTCTAGAAAGTAAAGTTACCTCGAATGGTGGTTGTTGGCTCTTTGGTCACTTGACTAGCTAAGGCGAAGACCCTCGGCCCAACTGCTATTGCGGCTACACCAGGTTGATCTCCTATGGAAAGGGGTACAAGGGTAGATTCCTAGGTAGACCAAGTAAGGGCCGAGCCTGTGGGCATTATGTCACCCAATGACCTCTTCGACCACAAATGTTGCAAATATTGGTTCCCAAGGTATATGGCTTTGTGCCATGGAACCGTCAACACTTAGGGCACAAGCCCTTTTTTCATTTGTTGAGAGGACCTTTATTCTCAGTTCTCATTCCTACCATTAGACATTTTCTGGTGCTTTTACCTAGGTTGGATGGTCCAACCTCCACCTTCTTGCTTGGAGTTCTTGAGTCTTCAATCTCTCTTTTTAAAGCCCATGCCTTTTGGACCATTTGGCAATAGCTTTGGCTGTCCACCATCACCATATACCTTCGAGGAACAGGCTTAAGACCTTGGAAGAACTTCTTGAACTTTAACTCATCATTGTTGGCCATATAAGGAGCATACAGAATGAGCGAATTGTATTGCTGCTCATACTCCCTGATAGACATTTCTCCTTAAGCAAGGTTCTCAAATTGAATCTTCCTCTGATCTTTTGCAGCTTCACTAATGTATTCATATCGAAACTTCCTCTCAAAGTCTGACCACTTGAGTGCTTTTTTCTTGTGCTCTGGTCGAGTACCATTACTCTTCCTCAACATCTCCATCACATCATCCCACCATAAACTAGCCCTCACTCTAAAAATGAAAGGTACTAAGGCCATCCTTTGCTCTCATTCGTAGCTTCCACAAGTGAAGAGTCGATTCATTCTGGACAACCAATCCTTTACTCAATCAGGGTTGCCTAATCGATCAAAACTTGGTGGGTCAACAGTCTTGAATTTCTCAAGCAACCTAATCTGATGCGGGGCTTCTCCCCTCCTTGGAGCCTCCATAACCTCCAGCTCCTCCTTACGCTCATAAGCATGTTCTCTTCTTCATGGGCCCTAGGCACTAGCCGATGCTCAGCATGCCTCTCCTAACTTTAGGATGGTTCATTGCCTTGGTCATTTTCCTCTTGGACTACTTCTCTGTCCTCTTAGTCTTGGAACAACTCATTTATGATAGTAGTCATCCCTTGTGCCACTTGCATCAAGGTCTGAGTTATCCCCTAAAGTACCTTGGATATCTCATCCAGCCTTGCCACAACTAGGTCATTAGAACCTTCACCAGGTTCCTTAGCTCCTCTTCAATCTCCTAACCTAGTGTCAACCATAGCAATTTGCAACCAAAGCTAAATGACATTCCTAAGATGTTGGTTAGTATTAACTATCCTAGCACTTGTACTTTAAACTAGATTTCAGTCTTAGCCTCCAATATCTATAAATTGAACTCAACTCTGATACAAAAAACTAACATGGCCGTCCTCTGCCTTGCCCATGAGGCCTATGAGAACTTGTCTCACCGTGGTTGTAATTGGCTAGCTGTGTATGTGCGTAAATTAAAACTTTATAACACTAGTTGATGAACCTAGAATATGCAAGATGCATGCTCTTTATGCTTTGACTTGGATAGAAAGGAAATCATGAAACATTTACTTGGCCAAGACACTTTTCATAGAAAACAAGTTCAAATAGCCAAAACATACAAAATCAACATTTGTATGGTTAATACTACACATAACAATTGTGTCAGGGCATTCAACAAGAAGTAAACTAATGCTCATCACCCAAGAGCAACCTTAGAGTCTAAGAATCAAAATATAGACAAGGGAGGTAACTAGGTGTACAATATATACAAGCTTAAACTGAGATCCCTTCAAACTAACTCTCACCTTGAAGATAAGTCCTAGTGGTGAGTCACAAAATTCCTGTCCACGTGCTGTGAGGCTCTACGGCGATGAAAACACTATAGTTAGCACTGTTATTTAACGAACAAGTAACCATGTAGACTAGAATCATAAAGATTCTCAGAGCAAGTACCTATAACAAAAAATTACCATAACAACCCTCAACAATTATTGGGCCCAACAATGTCAGAATCTGAACAACATAACTAAAGAGTGAGAATTCAGAATTCGCAGTAAGAGGTCTTCACCTACAAGAAAGATACTAAGGACAACACATGTGTGAACATATGTAATCTGCTGTGAGCTCTTACAACCTAAGGCTAATCTTATGCGCATAGGTTTCAGTCCCTTGGGATTTGCCCTCAATCTAGTCATTGAACTATAAGGTAGAGCCTTGCATACTAGCAAGCATAGCTTACTAGCCTAACTAGTAAAAAATCACTAGTTGAAACTCACTTATGTTGTATAGGGCCACTATGGTGGGACTATTGTTGACTAGGCCATAAAGACCCACTAGGTGCACACTAAGGTTCCAAATCTAAGCCTCATGCCCGATGGCACGGCTAGATCATCAATGATACTAAACCTTTCATCCAAGCTAATGATACTTTATTATGGCCCTTTATTAACTAGTTTTCTTGTTTATGGTAAAAGTGTCCATAAAACTCAAGAAAACTCCTAGTTCTCGGAGTAGTTTTGGAAGCTTCGGAGTACCCTCGGAATACTTAAATCCTTAGGTGTTAGTGTTGTGCCCAAAAGCCAATCATGAGATGATTGTATTTTTCACAATGAGTCATGATATTTTATTAAGGCATTAATCCAACAATTATGTTTGTTGATTTGTTTCTGTGTAACTTAACAAACATAATTGTAACCCTAGAATAATGATATTCTTAAACATCCCTGGTCTAGTATTATTGTGGAGCGGGTTGCAATAATATATAACGACTAGCATATGTGGAGACTAATATGAGATATGTAGTCTACATATGGGTACAAGTTGGAGAACATGTGTACTGGACCGACCCACCATGAGAACACTACATGGATCGTTATATGAGTGTCATAAGTGATTCTCATAGTGATCATGGTATATGTAGTCCTTCGACCTAAGATCATCAAGGTTCCCTACATGTGAGTCACATACTTTGATACTTTCCTTTGTTGCTCGTAACTGAGTGAACTTGAAGGAGGTCATTGGGTATGTCACATATCATGCGGAGGGATTTGTATGATCAAGATGGGATTTGTCCCTCCTATGTAACGGGAGTGATATCTTCGGGCCCCTTGATAGAGTGAGACTTAGAAAATGCATGGCCATGCTCGGATGAGTTGATATACGATATCAATGTCATCAGTTTAAGTTGGTCTACTCGGTAATCAAGAAACCAAAGATTGGGCTATACGAGAGTGACACATTCCATGTCTCGTGCTTAGTCTTGATATCTTGGACAAAGGGACAATGGCATATATCGGTGATGATCATAAAGGTTTAGTCGAATCATCGACAATCTTGTCACTTGGGTAGCAATGATGTGTTGCTAGACACCGCTCATTGCTTATGATCATAAATGTGATTTATGATCATTGCCAACATGGCAAGAGCCTATTGGGTCGCACACATAGAGCTATTTGGATCATTAGAGTGCATGGGCTAATTATTTGGGTTATGGTTTCACTTTAATTTCGTATTAATAATGGGCCCAAGAGTTGAGCCATTATTAAGCCTGAAATTAAATCCTAATTGGATTAGGGCTTTGAAACCCATTAGGCCTGGAAGTTGAGTTTCACTATAAATACAACTTTTAAGTGAGAAATTCGCAGGTCTCCTTGCCCTAGCCTCCAAAAAGGACAGCCACACTCTTCTCTTGCAATTCCTTGGAGGACGCAAGCTAGCACTGCGAGCGCAAGAGAAACGCATCTGTCGGGACGTGGTGGAAGCGTGGTGATCCCGAGAGGCTCGTGTGGATACCATAGAGAGCTTGAACACGTCAACTGTTCAGGTTTTGTGATTCGACTCTACAGTTGAGTGAGAGATCTCAACCGAAAATTAGGTATGAAAATTTTCAAACACCCGGTTTACCCCGTTTCACTTGGATCCTAGAGGGTTTCGGTTAAATTCCACTGCACTGTTTGGCTCCCGAAACCCATCAGTGGTATCAGAGCTACTGGTGAAACCCTAAATCGGGATTGAGTGTTGAATCGCATGATGCTATGTGTTCGGTTGCTTTTCGGCCATGATTAATTAGATTGATTCATGATGCATGAAACCGGAACTCGTAATGAACATATGACATATATGAAGAAACGACACTAATTGGTTAATGAGATTAACCCAAAATTGATAGGTATGAGATACCTATATGGATTAGGATTCTTGCAATAGTTGCAAAAACCCTAGCTTGGTTCGGATTCGGCCTGTTCGGGCACCGAAAGTAAGGTATTTTTGGTGGCTCGAATGGAGGAGTCTCGGGTGCCTACTTGCTCGAAATAGAAGATTTCGGGCTAAGCAATTGTAAGAAAATTTTTTGCGCCGGGGGGCGCTGCCCCCCACGCCCCCCGCAAGGGCGGCTCCCCTTGACCCCGTCCGCTGACCGGTCAGCGGAACCACCGCCCACTGACCGGCCAGCGGGACCGCCGTATGCGAAGCGCCACATAAATAAAAACTGGTTAATCAACACGCGAAAATTGGCATGCATCTTTGTTGAATGAGATTTGACATGATATGCTGATTGGTGTTTGAAGCATGGTGCATGGTTATAGCCCTTGATTGGTTGTACTTGTAAATACGGCCTGCGAGTCGTGCCTTTTCTTATCACTCTCATTGTACATGCTCTTCTCACCTTACTCCCCTCGGATGTAACTCGAGGTTTCTATTATTGATGTAATAGTGCATTATGGGATCATCCAAGGTTGTATGTCTAAGGATCATCCAAGGAGGCATGTCCAAGGAGATGACAACAAAAGGGCAGCCAAGAAAGGAAGATAAGGAGCTTGTGAAGACTCTTTTCTTTTCTTAGGCTTTTATGATATTCTCATTGGCTTGAGAATATCGCATAGTTTGGGCTATAACCATGTCACGTTTACTTTCTTGTACGCATGAGATGCATGTTTTATATTTGTATGTGATGCATGTATAAGACAACCGGAGATAACAAATTGGTGAGATCAAAATGAAAAAAATCCCTCAAACAAATATTAAGTCATTAAATGTGATGCCTTCCAAATGTTGGCACTCGTCAAGACTTTGATCAACATTAGGTGGGTTTGCCAAAGCAAAGCACCTATGTTCATCTTGGTAAGGCGCGATGGGATAATAGTGATATCCAAATTGCTAACTTTGGGTCTGACTTAACTAAGTCATCCTAATAGGATTAGGGACTTAGAGGCATAGAGTTGGGCTTAAGCTCATGAGATGAGCTTGGACAAGTGTTGTTCACCCAACTATCCAAGAGTTGCATAAGATGCAATTGGCAAGAGAGTTGCCTACCTAAATAGCTGTAACTTGAGAGAAAAGCCAAAGCTGACTCAGGTTGTGGTCAAATATGGATCTTGGCCCACTAGAATACCTTAGCGCCGAGGTGTTCCGAAATAATATCGAGGGTTATTATTTTGAGGAAAATAGTGGGAGTATCGTTTAATAAAAGTCCTTATTAAATGAATTAAAATACATGACTCTTACACTGCATATTTACTGTTGTAGATAACCATGGCACAAAACACATCGACACTTTCGTTGCGATCGATCCTTGAGAAGGAAAAACTGAATGGGACCAACTTTCTCAAATGGTACCGAAACTTGAGGATAGTCCTCAAGCAAGAGAGAAAGGCTTATGTCCTAGAGCAGCCCATTCCGAATGAGCCTGCTGCCACTGCTCCAAGAGCTGAAAGGGATGCTCACAAGAGGCATTCTGATGATGCTTTGGATGTTGCATGCCTCATGCTTATTACCATGGAATCTGAGCTTCAGAAGCAACATGAGAACATGGGGGCGTTCGATATGATCGAACATCTCAAAATGCTTTTCCAAGAGCAAGCTAGGCATGAGAGGTTTGAGACCTCTAAGGCATTGTTTCAGTGCAAGATGTCTGAGGGAAGTCCCGTGGGTCCTCATGTGCTCAAGATGATTGGGTACATTGAGAATCTTGAGAATTTGGGATTTGCTCTTCAGAAAGAGTTGGCTATCGATGTAGTCTTGCAATCGTTGCCTGAAAGCTACAGTCAGTTCGTCATGAACTATAACATGAACGACCTTGACAAGTCCCTTCCTGAATTACTCAACATGTTGAGAACTGCTGAGCAAAACCTTAAGAAGGCTAAGCCCATTTTTATGGTTCAAAAGGGCAAGGGAAAGGGAAAAGCCAACAAGAAGAAGGATAAAAGTTAATGGAAAGTCCAATGCTAGTTCTTCTTCAGCTGCACTGAAACCAAAGGGTGGTGTGGCAAAGGAAGGGGAGTGCTTCCATTGTAAGCAACCTGGACACTGGAAGCGCAATTGCAAGCTCTATCTTGAAGAACTTGCTAAGGAAAAGGGAAGTAAGACTTCCACTTCAGGTATTTTTGTTATAGAGGCTAACTTTTCTACTTCCTCATCTTGGGTATTGGATACTGGATGTGGATCTCACATTTGTGCAAATGTGCAGGATCTAAGTAGAAGTAGAAGATTGGCCCGAGGTGAAGTGGACCTACGTGTTGGAAATGGAGCAAGGGTTGCTGCCTTAGCCGTAGGGACTTATGTTCTCACTTTACCTAGTGGATTAGTTTTAGAATTAGACAACTGCTACTTTGTGCCTACTATTAGTAGAAATTTGATTTCTGTTTCTTGTTTGGACAAGAAAGGTTTTTCATTTATAATAAAGGACAAATGTTGTTCTATTTATTTGAATGAAATCTTTTATGGTAGTGCTCAACTTAGCAATGGGTTGTATGTTCTAGACCTCGAAGATCCAATCTATAATGTGAATACCAAGAAGGTCAGATTAAATGATTCAAACCCGACCTATCTCTGGCACTGTCGCTTGGGCCATATAAATGAGACCCGCATATCCAAGCTCCATAAGGATGGACTCTTGGACTCATTTGATTTTGAATCATATGAGACATGTGAGTCATGTTTGTTGGGCAAGATGACCAAAGCCCCATTCACAGGGCAAAGTGAAAGGGCTAATGACTTACTAGGACTCATACATAGTGATGTATGTGGCCCTATGTCTACACAAGCTAGAGGAGGTTTCCAATACTTCATTACTTTCACTGATGACTTCAGCAGATATGGCTATGTGTATCTTATGAGACACAAGTCAGAATCCTTTGAAAAGTTCAAAGAATTCAAGAATGAAGTAGAGAATCAACTCGGGAAGAGTATCAAAGTGCTTCGATCAGATCGAGGTGGAGAGTACTTGGATCGAGAATTCCTTGACTATCTGAAGGAGTGTGGTATAGTATCACAACTCACTCCACCAGGTACACCTCAATGGAATGGTGTATCTGAAAGGAGAAATCGAACTCTGTTAGACATGGTTCGCTCTATGATGAGTCAAGCTGACCTTCCAAACTCCTTTTGGGGACATGCTCTAGAGACAGCCGCTTTTACACTAAACCGAGTTCCATCTAAATCGGTTCAAAAGACACCATATGAGATATGGAGTGGGAGGCATCCCAATTTGTCTTTTATGAAGATTTGGGGCTGTGACGCTTATGTGAAACGTCAATCCTCTGACAAACTAGGGCCCAAATCTCAAAAATGCCTTTTTGTTGGGTATCCCAAAGAAACAAAGGGTTACTATTTCTACAATCCTTCTGAGCAAAAAGTGTTTGTTGCTCGAACTGGTGTCTTTTTAGAGAAAGAGTTTATCTCTAAAGAAACTAGTGGGAGGAAAGTAGAACTTGAAGAAATTCAAGAACAACAAGGAGACATCGAACCTGAAATGGAACCTGAACAGACACCACAAGATGTTGTGGTTCAAGAGTCTGTTCCTGTAGCACAGAGCCCACGTAGGTCTGGTAGGATTCGGCGTGAGCCTGAGAGATATGGATTTCTCATGACTCACACTGGTGATGTGATGCTCATGGATCAGGATGAGCCCACAACCTACCAACAAGCTATGTCGGGGCCTGACTCTGAGAAGTGGCTAGTGGCCATGAAATCCGAGATGGAATCCATGTATGAAAACCAAGTATGGACTTTGGTTGACCCACCTGAAGGGGTAAAACCCATAGGGTGCAAATGGGTTTTCAAGAAGAAAACTGACATGGATGGTAATGTGATTACCTTTAAGGGACGATTGGTTGCAAAAGGTTTCAAGCAAATTCATGGTATTGACTATGATGAAACTTTTTCACCAGTTGCTATGCTTAAATCCATCCGAATTTTGTTCGCTATTGCTGCACACTATGATTATGAGATATGGCAAATGGATGTCAAAACTGCATTCCTAAATGGAAAGCTACTTGAGGATGTGTACATGACACAACCTGAGGGTTTTGTCACTCCTGAGAATGCCAATAAAGTGTGCAAGTTGCAAAGGTCCATTTATGGACTGAAGCAAGCTTCTCGAAGTTGGAATCTTCATTTTGATGATGCAATCAAAGAGTTTGGTTTTATCAAAAATGAAGATGAACCTTGTGTCTACAAGAAGGTTAGTGGGAGCGCTATTGTCTTCTTGGTGTTGTATGTAGATGACATACTACTCATCGGGAATGACATTCCTGAGCTACAGTCTGTGAAGACTTGGCTGGGGAAATGTTTCTCTATGAAGGACTTGGGTGAAGCAGCCTATGTGTTAGGCATCAGGATCTATAGAGATAGATCTAGAAAGCTTCTTGGCCTAAGTCAAAGTACATATATTGACAAGGTGCTAAAGAGGTTTAGCATGCAAGATTCCAAGAAAGGATTCTTGCCCATGTCACATGGTATCACTCTTTCTAGATCTCAGTGTCCGAGTACACCTGAGGAGAGAGAGCGCATGAGTAAGATTCCATATGCCTCAGCAATTGGATCTATCATGTATGCCATGATATGTACTCGTCCCGATGTCTCATATGCTTTGAGCATGACGAGTAGGTACCAATCGAACCCCGGTGAGAGTCACTGGACAGCTGTTAAGAACATCCTTAAGTACTTACGAAGGACTAAGGATGCATTCTTGGTCTTTGGAGGTGAAGATGAGCTCGTTGTAAGGGGTTACACCGATGCAAGCTTCCAATCCGATAAGGATGATTTTAGATCGCAATCTGGTTATGTGTTTTGTATTGGTGGTGGTGCTGTCAGCTGGAAGAGTTCAAAGCAAGAGACAGTAGCTGACTCTACAACAGAATCTGAGTACATTGCCGCCTCTGATGCTGCGAAGGAGGCAGTTTGGATCAAGAAGTTCATCACTGAACTTGGAGTGGTTCCAAGCATTACCGACCCGATAGAGCTCTATTGTGACAACAATGGAGCAATCGCACAGGCTAAGGAACCTCGATCTCACCAGCGATCCAAACACATACTCCGACGCTATCATCTCATCAGGGAGATCATCGAGAGGGGTGATGTAAGGATATGCAGGACTTCGACAGATAGCAACATTGCTGATCCGCTGACAAAGCCCCTTACGCAGGAAAAGCATGATAGCCATTCTAGGTCCATCGGTATTAGATACATGGATGATTGGCTTTAGTGCAAGTGGGAGATTGTTAGTGTTGTGCCCAAAAGCCAATCATGAGATGATTGTATTTTTTGCACATTGAGTCATGATATTTTATTAAGGCATTAATCCAGCAATTATGTTTGTTGTTTTGTTTCTGCGTAACTTAACAAACATAATTGTAACCCTAGAATAATGATATTCTTAAACGTCCCTGGTCTAGTATTATTGTGGAGTGGGTTGCAATAATACATAACGACTAGCATATGTGGAGACTAATATGAGATATGTAGTCTACATATGGGTACAAGTTGGAGAACTTGTGTACTGGACCGACCCACCATGAGAACACTACATGGATCGTTATATGAGTGTCATAAGTGATTCTCATAGTGATCATGGTATATGTAGTCCTTCGACCTAAGATCATCAAGGTTCCCTACATGTGAGTCACATACTTTGATACTTTCCTTTGTTGCTCGTAACTGAGTGAACTTGAAGGAGGTCATTGGGTATGTCACATATCATGCGGAGGGATTTGTATGATCAAGATGGGATTTGTCCCTCCTATGTAACGGGAGTGATATCTTCGGGCCCCTTGATAGAGTGAGACTTAGAAAATGCATGGCCATGCTCGGATGAGTTGATATATGATATCAATGTCATCAGTTTAAGTTGGTCTACTCGGTAATCAAGAAACCAAAGATTGGGCTATACGAGAGTGACACATTCCATGTCTCGTGCTTAGTCTTGATATCTTGGACAAAGGGACAATGGCATATATCGGTGATGATCATAAAGGTTTAGTCGAATCATCGACAATCTTGTCACTTGGGTAGCAATGATGTGTTGCTAGACACCGCTCATTGCTTATGATCATAAATGTGATTTATGATCATTGCCAACGTGGCAAGAGCCTATTGGGTCGCACACATAGAGCTATTTGGATCATTAGAGTGCATGGGCTAATTATTTGGGTTATGGTTTCACTTTAATTTCATATTAATAATGGGCCCAATAGTTGAGCCATTATTAAGCCCAAAATTAAAGCCTAATTGGATTAGGGCTTTGAAACCCATTAGGCCTGGAAGTTGAGTCTCACTATAAATACAACTTTTAGTGAGAAATTCGCAGGTCTCCTTGCCCTAGCCTCCCAAAAGGACAGCCGCACTCTTCTCTTGCAATTCCTTGGAGGACGCAAGCTAGCACTGCGAGCGCAAGAGAAACGCATCTGCCGGGACGCGGTGGAAGTGTGGTAATCCCGAGAGGCTCGTGTGGATACCATAGAGAGCCTGAACACGTCAACCATTCAGGTTTTGTGATTCGACTCTACAGTTGAGTGAGAGATCTCAACCGAAAATTAGGTATGAAAATTTTCGAACACCCGGTTTACCCCGTTTCACTTGGATCCTGAAGGGTTTCGGTTAAATTCCGCTGCGCTATTTGGCTCCCGAAACCCATCACTAGGTACCCTAAGTACCTCATTGGGCCTCCCCCAGACCGTTAAGCAAAATTGAAAATTTTTAGCCAACATAACTATGGCAGCACGTCGCCACAGTTATCAACTTGCTGTGAGCTTTTGTATCACTGGCGACACATCACAGGTATTGGTGACACATCCCTAATATCTACGATGCCCAAAATTTCTAGTTTTGCTACTATAACCTTGGAAGACTTACCAAACATGTCAAATATGCTTGGATGGCCTACTAACTTCACATACCTATAAAACATGTTGTAAAGACCACAACTAACTATCACAAGCCTACCTATGGTGCATTGTAACATCATTCCAAGCTCCATAAAACTAATAGTCCACCATGAGCAACTTTGCCCACTAACTAATGCTATTGGCTAAAACCACTTGAATTCATCAAGTAATAACATTCCTATAGCATTAATCAAGCTTGAAAGCATAACTCCCTTACCTTAACTTCAACTCACAAGCAAGAACCAAGCAAACCTTCCAAAAAACCAAAGTTCCACAAAGTTACACATAAGTTCTAAGCAAACAAAGGCACAAAACACCAAATTAATAACTTCTAACCAAAACCCATGCTTCCAATCATCTAATAAACAAGAATTTACCATTGAAACAAAAGTTACCTTGCATAAAAAATAGGGGATAGCTGGAAACGTGATTCCAAACTTCAAAAACCTAAAATTCCACTTTGAACAAGCTTCCTATAGCATGTATACCCTTTATGGCTTCAGTTTTTACCAAAATCCTTTGGTTTTGGGCTTGAATTCTTGATGAAATCAAAGAGGATGGATGAGCTTGGGTTTGAAGAGTAAAAATAGGAGCCTCCTTGACTTTACCAAGTTATATACCCATTTTAAAACCAAGCTACCAAAGTTTAAGCAAAGTTACAAAAAGTCCCCCTTCCTTGACCAGTAACCAGTCAAACTTGGTCAAACCTTGTTTATTTGTGTTAAGTTTGGGTCCAAGGCAAAAGTTACATTTTCAAAACTCATTTTTAACCCTCAAAACCAAGCCCAACACTAAAAGATGTAAAATTACCATTTTACCCCTGAACTCTATTTAGTGCCTTAACCTCCTCAGAACTTAATGAACTTTGTCTAACTCACCTATTCTTGCTATGTGAACTTGAAATAAGGTTTCTATCTAGGTTTCAAATACTTTACCTTCTTCGAACAAGCCTCCAGCTAGGAGAGTCATAACACTTGTTGTCATAAATTCTTTGCACTATTCAATTTTTAGCAATTAATTTATAATTTTTAATTTTCAACATTTTAGTATATAAATGAAAAACCTTTATATATAAATGATAAATTAAAAACTATATTTTTTAAATATATATTTTTTATTATTTTTCTAATAAACAATAATATAAATAAATTCAGGTCGAACTAATGAAAAAAGTCAAAGGGAGTAAAAAAAGTGGGGCAGAGGGAGTATAAAAAAATGAAACTATTGTAGAAGTGAAACAACGAACAGAACAAAGGAAAAAAACAACCAAGAGAGGGAAAACAAAACAAAGCAAAAAGAGAGACAGAACTGTGGGGAGGAGAAGAAAAAGATAAAGGAACAAATGGAGGGTGGTTCTCCCCCGACCACTTTAATTAGCCATTCGTCCAAACCTCCAAAGTTACCGGAATCGACAAAACTTTTATAAGTATCAAAGCATGTGCGGATGCAAGATGCAAGTTTTTACCATACTTGTAACGTAGATCTACACTTGTATCAACTTGCACATGAATCAGAACCAGAACAAATCAACTTTATTCACATGGTTCGGTTGGAGCCATACAAGTCTGTAAATATAAGAGCACGGAGGAATTCCTTTTCCTACAGTTATCATCAACCTCAGAAACTGTTGCCTAGTAGTTAGTATCATTTCACAAAAATTTAATAAGATTATAAAAACTACATATTCAATGGATTATTACACCTATATTTTATTGACTTTTAAATAAAATTAGTTTCAGACAAAAAATATGTAAGGAAAAAATAAATCATTTTAAATTAAGTTAGTTTACAAATAAAATGAATTGATTCTAAACTTCTCGTACAAAACCTGTGGGGAGAGAGTATGAGTATCATTAACATTCTTATACCATTCCATCCGCCAATAAAAATAGGAAACGTTTTTACCTTGGTTATTATTTGCTTTGAGTTAATTTAATACAATCCATTTTTTCCTTCGAAATAAAAATATTTTTGCAGATTTTTCGTATGAAATTGTCATTTAAAAGTTCATACTATATATTCCCTCCTTCCCAAAATTTTTGCTCCATTTATTTTCAACAATTAATTTAGAATTTTTTATTTTCAACATTCTAATATATAAATGAAAAATCTTTATATATGAATGATAAATCAAGACATGTAGTTTCTAAATATATATATATTTTTATTTTTTCTAACAAACATTTATATAAATAAATTCAAGTTAAAATACAATAAAAAGTCAAATGAAGTAAAAATTTTGAGATGGAGGGAGTACTAGATACAACAACCCATTTAATAATATTTTTGTAATAGAATTAAATTTTTATTTATTTATATCTTAGGTTGAGTAAGTGAAAAAATCCCAACATACTTACTCTATATTATATAGATACAATGACCCATTTAATAGCATTTTTATAATATAATGAAATTTTCTGCCGTTGTCATCAACCTGAGAAACAAGATCAAATTCTCGATGTCGAAAAGGAGTTTTCTGGGCTTCAACCACAGCTTTTCCAGGAAGCCTTGCAGAAACCAGAACCAGATTCAGAGGCAGACCACAAACATGGTCCCCAAGACGGAGGAGCTGAAGTGGGTGTTCGACAAGTTCGACACGAACAGGGACGGCAAGATCTCACGGCAGTAGTACAAAGCGGCTGTTGGGCAGCTCGGGAAGGCGTTCGGGGAGGCCGAGGTGGCACAAAGCTTCAAGGCAGTGGGTGTAGACGGAGACGGGTTCACCGACTTTGAAGAGTTCATGGAGATGACGAGGAATTCTGGAGAGGGCCAAGGGATGAAGGTGGGAGCTGGAGGGGCCGTTCCGAGTGTACGACGTGGACGGGAATGGAAAGATCAGCGCAGGGGAGTTGCGGGAGGTGATGAGGAGGATGGGGGAGAGGTGGAGCTTCGAGGCTTGCAAGAGAATGATCAGAGGTGTTGATGGAGATGGAGATGGGTTTATTGATATGGATGAGCTCGTTACTATGATGACGCGAGCCATGAAAGTTGCCTAGTACTTAGTATCATTTCTAAATTATAAGCAGCCATTATTTTGGGGGATTAAGTTTACCTTAGTTTGCTTCTCAAATTTCCTACCATGTAATATGTCTCCTGCTTGGAAGTGGCGGCTTTAGCAAATGTCTTTAAAATTAAGATATCATGTACCACATAACTTCTTTAAATGGAAGATGCATGATCTCCAACATTCACAATTTATGACAAAACAATGTAACTCTTAAGTGTTCCTGGTAGACGATGTGTATTTCAAGTTTCAATTCCTTTTATTCTTTTGGATCATTAATAGGTGTCCTAAGTTCAAGTGCAGCTGGTATGAATGGCATCATAACCCTTCTTTGGCTATTGCAATGAGGAGAGGGTAAATTGGTTGAATTTCAAATATTACCAAAAATGAGTTTTTGAACTCTTAAACCAAAATGCAATTTAGGGAGCTCAAATAAATATATTTTAATTAGAAAATGACTACCAAAATGATCCTAAATCTTGCTTTGAAGGGCTTTTGAAAATAAATAACTTCAACCAATGAAGGAAGAGAAATCGCCAACTAATGATCAAGCAAACAAAAGGAGAGAAGCTTGCACACAAAGATTTTTATAGAGGTTCGGTCTTCCCTTCTGAGATTTTACTCCTCTCCTCAAGTTCATCACTTGAGAGTTTTTTTCTCCATTATGAATATCAAGAATACACAAGAGCACACATTCCTTTGGTAGCTTTCTTTATTACCAACATTCACTAGTTTTCCTAAAGGCTAACTAGAAATCTCACTAATACCTTTTCCCTCACTAGTTTTCCACGAGGCTAACTAGAAACCCTACAAACTCAATCTCGACAAATGGTGTTTACAATATTACAAGCTCAAATAATAGTACTCTTGCTAGAAATAAAAGTAAAAGCACAATTTCTCATGGCAAATCTTAAATTAAGCACACTTAATTGGTTTGTTCTAGATGATGGATTCTTACTTCTAATGGCCAAGAGTTCTCCCCAAAGTATTTATCTATGATTTTATACTCATTTGAGGGCCAAGAAGACATTGAAGAGCAATTGGGAGGGTCACAAAAGCTCACAAGAAATCTGATGACCGTTGCTGTCAAATTTGATAGGTAATAGCCTTTGTCACCTAGTTTCACTTGGCTGACATCTTTCATTTGGTTGAAGTTTTAGTCTTATATCATTACCCAAGGTTTGATCTCTAACGCTAGATTGCTAATTAATGAGGTGTCAACACCTAACCCATATGACATTCTGATGTGTCACCAATTTAAAATGAATTATCAAAAAAATTTCAAACTGAAAAATTATGCTCAAGTCTTGAATAAACCTTTTACCCAGTTGAAAAAATTTTACTCGAATGATTTTTTTGTCCAAAACCAAAAGGCTCTTGGATTTTAAAGATTGCTCTAGTTTCAACATGTTGAAATGATTTCACCCTGTTGAAAGCGTAGCTCCAGATTTTTCTCACTTTTAGACTTCAAAACTTCTAGATTTTAATGTTGATTTCTTCCATTAGATTTCTTTTTTTTTTTTCAAACAACACTTTGAACACTTCAAACAACTCGAGTAGCATTTCAAACAACTTAACAAACACTTCAAGCAACTTAAGAAATAATGAACATCATCCAAAAAAACATGTAAATTTGTCTAATTAACTTGCACACTAAAATAAACACATTAGTCCTACATAATTTTTTTGTTATCATCAAAATTCTAAGTTAATTTATTGGAACAAATCCAACAATCTCTTCCTTTTTCTGATGAAAAAACAACCTTTCAAAAAATATATATGACATCTAACCAACAAGCATAAATAATGTTTTTCCCCATTTCATCAAATATTCTTCAATTTCATCGCTCTCCATTTTTGTCATAATAAAAAACACATAGAACATCAAGATAAATCATGAAAATTTTCAAATAAAGTTATCAAAACAAGTAACAAAGGTCTTCCTAAATTAAGGCATAAAATTCTAAGATATTTCCACAAGAAAACATGCTTCCTTTAAATTCAAGCATATATATTCTAGAATCAATAAGCTTAATATAACACCAAAATATAACACCAAAATTATCAAGAACAACAATAAACCAATGAATTGATAATTTTCTCCTCCTTTTCAATAAAGTAACCAAATATTTTTAGGCTAGTGTAACAACCGGGGTCTGCTAAACTCAGGCCAAAATGCAGCTAAGTGTGTAAGAATCAAATAGATAATAGAAAGAAATGGAAATAGCCTTTTGGAAATAGCTACACAAATTCTATAGTAAAGAGAATTTCAAATTTGGATTAAATCACACAATTTTAGTTATAGGAAGAAGTAAATCACCAAATTTTGCGAAAAAGTCTTAAGTGCCGTAAGAAGCTTGACCGCAAAGTTTCAAACCAAAAGGACAACAAATGCAAAAAGTCAACCCAAAAGTCAAGCTCACAATTTTTTAGAAAGTTACTTCATAATGGCTTGGTCTGGTGGGGGAGAATGCTTAAAAATAGTACACTTTGAATAAAAAAATTATGTGGCAAACAAATGCAGTAAATTGAAAGGAAATGGAGTCTGAAATTTGAGCAAACAATCATTTTCTTAAACCAAACATTATAGACAAGTTTCATGCATCAAATGTGACTTACAAAGCCCATAAAATCCTTTAAACACAAAGAATTTAAGAAAAATGATTACTCAAAATTTAAGCAGCAGAAAACTTGCAGCAAAACAAGGCTAAAAATTCTGGTTGAGGTGGCTAAGTTAAATTCAAAATTTCCATTCAAGAACCAAGGATGCAAACACATTTCTTTTGTCAAAAGAAACTTGCTTGAGGTGTTAAAGTAGAAAATTAAGCTTCAAATCAAAATTTAGTAACTCAATTCCTAGAGTTAGCTCAAAACCTGTTGAATTTTGCTCTCCAAGCTATTTAATGCAAATGCATCAAATTTTGCTACAAAATCAAGATTTAAAGCATGTATTGAACTGAAGAAACATGAATATACGCTTTCTAAACAAGTAACCTAAGAACTAAGTCACTTGAGCTCGGATTTGTCATAATTCATTAACTATGAAAGATCAAGTCATCAAAATATTGGAACAAATCCACAATAATCATGGTAATAGCAAGCATATCACATATCCTCAGAGAAAAATGAATAACTCATATATATATATATATATATATATATATATATATATATATAAATCAATATATCACAAATAAGTAACTCAAATCAATAATCACAAATGACCATAGAAAAAATCAACAATGTTACTCAAATAACATTTGAGTTTTAATCTCCAACATTATACTTCAAGTCTCCAATTTCCTTATGCTTAGAGCTTTATTTATAGGCTTCCAATTTTTTGCTCAATGCTCTAGAACCCTAAAATAAATCTCAAACTTTGATCTTTGATACTAAAATTTCTTTGGGTCCATGAGGATTAGCTCCAACAATTTTGATTCCTTTAGGAACCCATACCAATTTATAGCCAATAAGAACTTTTCCTCTTCCAAACATGCATTCATAAGAATAATGTCCTTCCCACCACAAGCTTAGCATTTCACAAAAGGACTATTTGATGAGAATGAGGATGCACCAACAAAACAGTTTCCAAACTTATTTTCCTTGAGTGGGGGATCGTAGCCTATATCCTCTTTGTCATAAATACCTCTTTGAGTACTAAGCAATTTATCAATCTTTTCTTTACCCTTAACAAACCTAGAAAAGGATTGGGTAAGATCAAGGTTCTCCTTTTTTAGTTCATCCATTTTTTTAGTCAAGGAAGCATTTAAAACTTTCATTTCACTTACTTGTTTAGCAAGTTTTTAGGAATCTTTGTAAAGAGTATTGAAAGCATTTTATAATTCTAAATATTCACTACCTATGGATATGTATGAACTAGATGAGTCACTTGAATAGCTTATTATCTCATCTTCTTCTTTTTCCATAAGACATATATAGGAGTGACTTTGATTTGTAAAAGAGGCTTCATCTCTATTTATCCTCACTTGAATCACTTGAAGTTAAACTCTTACTTGAGGATTGGTCACTATCACTCCATGTCCTCATGGCTTCCCTATTTTTCTTCTTGCTTTCTTTCTTTTTCTTCTCGTGCTTCATTTTCTCGTTCAATGGACAATCAAATTGAAGATGTTCAGGTGTCTTGCAATTGTATCAAATAACTTCATCTTTCTTCTTGGACTGTTCTCCTTTACTCTTTTCATGCTTCTATTTTTTGAACTTCTTGCTTCTTGATGTCTTGAACATTTTACTAAACTTCATTTGTCAAAAGAGCCAGATTAATCCCTTCATCTTCAATTGATGATGTGTGGTCCTCTCGAATCTTCAAAGCCATTGACTTATTCTTCTTGATGAATCTTTTCTCAACTTGCTCATTCATCTCATAAATCAACAAATTTCCAAAGAGCTTGTTGAATAATATCAAAGGAACAAACTGAGGGCTTGATACACAAACAATGCCCTCATTGCCTTTATATAATAAGAGAAATCATCATATAAGGAAAGTTAACTATAGGATTGATATCTAAATAATAAATGACAAATCTACTTTCCTATTTTATGTAGTAACCTTATGTAACACTCCCCATCAAGCTAGAGCATATATATCATAAGCTCCAAGCTTGTTACATATAGACTTTACTCGTGACCCTCCTAAAGACTTAATAAATAAATCAGCAAGTTGATCCTTTGATTTGACATAGGGAGTCTTGATCATTCATTCTTGAAGCTTTTCATGGACAAAGTGACAATCAACCTCAATATGTTTAGTTCTTTCATGGAAGACTGGGTTCGAAGCAATGTAAGTGGCTGCCTGATTATCACACATTAACTTCATAGGCGATCAATGTTCAAAACCAAGTTCTTGGAGAAGGTGCTTCAACCATACTAACTCACATGTAGCATATGCCATTGCCCTATACTCAGATTTAGCATTAGATTGTGCAACAACAGTTTACTTCTTACTCTTCCAAGACACCAAGTTTCTTCCCATGAAAACACAATAGTCTGAAGTAGACCAGTGATCATATGAACCTACCCAATCTGAATCTGTGTATCCTTGAATCTAAGTATGACCATAATTTCGATATAAAAGGCCCCGTCCTAGAGCACCCTTCAGATACCTTAAAATTCTGATTACTGCATCCCAATGACCAGTACATGGAGACTCTATAAATTGACTTATGACACTAGTGACAAATGAAATGTTTGGCCGAGTGACAGTCAAATAGTTTAATTTACCAACAAGTCTTTGATATCTACCAGGATCTCCTAAATATTCTTCCCTCTCAGCATCAAGCTTAACATTTGGTTCCATGGGGCTATCAACTGACTTGGCTCCCAATAAGCCAGTTTCTTCTAAAAGATCAAGGACATACTTCCTTTAGGACAAGTTTATCCCCATTTTGGACCTTGCTACTTCGATACCCAAAAATTATCTTAGCGAACCAAGATCCTTTGTCTGGAATTTCATTTGTAGGAAGGATTTCAAGGACTGGATACCAACATTATCGTCACCAGTTATAATAATGTCATCAACGTAGACAATCAAAATAATTTTACCAGCTCGGGAGTGTCCATAAAAGACAGAGTGATCCACGCCACATTGCTGCAATCCAAACTCCACAACAACTGCACTGAAGCGACCAAACCATGCTCGTGGTGACTGTTTCAAACCATACAGAGACTTGTTTAAGTGACATACAAGATCAGTCTCCCCCTGAGCAACAAACCCAGGTGGTTGCTCCATGAAGATAGTCTCCTCAAGATCACCGTGGAGAAAGGCATTCTTCACATTTAATTGATGTAAAGGCCACTGATTTGTGGCTGCCAACGCAATGACAACGCGTACTGAAGTCATTTTGGCCACTGGAGAAAACGTCTCCGAGTAGTCCATGCCGTATACCTGTGTATATCCCTTAGCCACCAAACGAGCTTTCAACCGATCAACTTTACCATTAGGATGAACTTTAACATTAAACACCCATTGGCAACCCACAACTGTCTGATCATGTGGAAGAGGAACTAAATCCCATGTATTATTAGCCCGCAAAGCTAACATCTCCTCCTCCATGGCTTGTTTCCATCCAAGGTGAGACAAAACCTCTGAAATAGACTTAGGCAAGGGAATGGAAGACAAGGTAGAGACAAAAGCAGAGTATGATGGTGATAATGAATTATAAGAGATGACGTTCGAGATAGGATGAAGTGTACAAGACCTTTTTCCTTTGCGAAGGGCAATTGGAATGTCTAAATCATCAGCCAGTGGAGTTGAAGATGAAGCCGGTGGAGACGAGCGTGAATCTTGCAGTAGTGCTTCTTGATGAGAATGTCTGGTATAAACCTGTAAATCAGGATGAGAAAGACGCTCTAAAGGAGCCAGATTATTGTTAGGAATGAGCTCCGAAGGAACACGATCAATGACTAGAACATCAATATTGGTATGAGCCATTTGGACAGGTACAGAGGGCAAAGGCAGACAGTCATCAGTATCAGAAGACACGAACTAAGTATCAGAAAAATATGGTGTAGCTTCAAAGAATGTAACATCAGCAGAAACAAAAAAGTGATTTAAGGAAGGACTGAAACACTTGTACCCTTTTTGCAAACGAGAGTATCCAAGAAAGACACATTTCAGAGATTTGGGGTTTAGTTTATTTGTGCCAGGCTGGTTCTAATGAACAAAGCAGACACATCCAAATATACGAGGAACAAAAGGAAAGGGAGCTTGACGGGGAAAAAGGATAAAAAAAGGAATTTTACCCGCAAGGATAGAGCATGGCAAACGATTGATAAGAAAACATGCAATGAGCACAGCATCTCCCCAAAAACTCTTGGGTACATTCATGTAAATTAACAAGGTACGAGCAGTTTCAACAATATGCTGGATTTTTCTCTCAGCTACTCCGTTTTGTTAAGATGTGTGTGGGCAGGAGGATTGGTGGAGTATACCCTATTGCTGCATGTAACTAGATATTGAGTTAGAGAAATATTCTTTTGCATTATCACTGTGAAGAATATTGATTCGGGTGTGAAACTGATTTTGAATTTCAGCACAAAAGGCACAGAAGATAGAAAATAACTCTGAACGATCTTTCATTAAATATAACCAAGTCATTCGAGAGAAATCATCAACAAAGATTATGAAATACTGAAAACCCAATTTAGACTTGGTACGACTAGGACCCCAAATATCTGTATGAATTAACGAAAAAGGTTTATCAACTCGTTTATTGACTCGGGACAAATAGGGAGCACGATGGTGCTTCCCAAGCTGACAAGACTTACATTCTAAAGTAGAGGTTGAACTTAAATTTGGGACTAATTTCTTGAGATTCTCCAGAGATGGATGACCCAAGCGACTATGAATTAGAAGAGGAGAAGCTGAAACAGGACAAGCAACTGATGACTGCAATCCATCAAAATAGTACATTCCATTCGATTCACGCCCTTCTCCAATCGTCTTCTTGGTCTTCAAATCCTGGATAATGACATGATCAGGAAAGAAACAAACAGAACATTTTAGTTGTTTGGTCAGTTTACTCACAGACATAAGATTGAATGGAAAGTTTGGAACATAGAGTGTAGAGGGTAAAGTAAGAGAAGGACAAGGTCGAGTGGATCCAACACTTCCAATAGTGGTAGTAGATCAATCGGCAATGGTGAGTTTACTATGATGTGAAGCTAGAGGAGATATTTGATAAAAAATGGCTATTTTACCTGAAATGTGGTCAGTAGCACCAGAGTCCAACACCCAAGACTGGTTTCTAGAAAGGCTAGATGAATAACAAGCTGTTGGATTACCTCGATGGACGATAGATGCCATAGGAGGAGAAGCGGCCAGCTGTGCGGACTGATACTAGAGGAATTTAATGTACTCTGCGTGAGATAAAGTAACAGATGGTTGTGATGCCACGGCTGAAGAAGAGTCCTCTTTTGATGCCATATGGGCTGCTCGCAATGATGGATCCTTATCCCAACAAGTATCCTTAATATGATCATCTTTTCCACAGTACGTGCAATGAGGACGTGGACCTCGACCACGTCCACCTCTGCCACCACGACCACCACGTCCTCCACGACTACCTCCAAGGCCTCCTCTAACTTGCGAGCCAGATCTTGCTTGTGGATTGGACTGAACCGCAAGAACAGACCGATCAGAACTGTAATTTGTTGGATTCTCCTTAGCGAAAGAACGAGAAAGTCGGGAGTATACTTCAGGCAATGAAGGTAGTTCTACTCCCCCAAGGATTTGTGCACGAATTGGTTCAAACTTTGGCTTTAGTCCAGCAAAAAATGTCATTATCACTAGATGCTCTCTCTGACAATGCATCTCTTGGACATCAGATGAAATAGGCAGCAAAGCATTCAACTCTTTGAACCCTTATTTCACCTTTGCGAAGTAATCTGTGAGACTCACTTCTTGTTTAGCATGACACAACTCAATAGAGACATCAGACATGCATAGCATATTAATATAGTAAAGAAGTTTTGCATAATCCCATGCCTACTTACAGGTGACGACATGAAAGAATAAATCTGACACTTCAAGTTCCATGGACTCGAAAAGTAAGTGCAATAACTGTGCATCATTAGCCTGTCAATTCTCTTACTGACTTTGGTTGGTAAGAGGATATGCAGTGAGATGTGACATCTTCCTTTGACCTGTAAATACAATATCACCTTTTTCATCCAAAAAGAGTAATTATTACCGTTCAAACACTGTTTGGGAATTCGAATACTGCTGAATTGAGTAGAGGAACCCATTGGTGAGATGATTTTCGGAACACTCGATTAGGATTTTCCTTCAAGGTTTGACATACTTCTTGACACAATTCTGATGAGACGATCAAAGAAATCACAGACCTTGCCAACGATGCACTATAATAAACATGAAACTAACCAGATGGCAAAGAAACACAAATTCTGGTCGTAATTGACATGAACCAAGACCAGAAGCTAGTTTAGGACATGAAAGCGAGCAGACCCATCAAGACGCCGTCGCCGGAGGTCGCCAGACGGCGGCGTGTGCACTCACGAGCCGACTCGTGGGGGGTTTTCCGGTGACCCGCCGGTGCTGTTCTGGTCACCGATGACTGCTGAGTGTGGCTGTGTTCTTGGTTTTTGGTTTGGTTAAGTCAGAATGAGGATACTAGTCAAGGCAGTAGAAACGGAAAGATGAATTTTGGTGGCTGGCTGGTTTGCGGCAAAGGCAGCATTAGGGTTTAGGCTCTGATACCATGTTGAATAATATCAGAGGAAGAAACTGAGGGCTTGATACACATACAAAGCCCTCATTGCCTTTATATAATAAGAGAAATCATCATAAAAAGAAAGACAACTATAGGATTGATATCTAAATAATAAATGAAAAATTTACTTTCCTATTTTACGTAGTAACCTTATGTAACAGAGCTCATTCACATGCATGGTTTTGATACTTCCTCCTTCATTGATGGCTTTAGCTATGCTCTTTCATGATGGAGGTAAGCTCCAAAAGATTTTCCCCAGCAACTTCTCATTTTTATAATTTTTCGCAAGCAACTTGAGTGATGTGAGGATCTCATTAAACTTTCTAAACATTTCTTGAATGCTTTCATGTGGCTCTATGGTAAATAACTCATATGCCCTTACAAGCATATGCATCTTAGTGTCTTTTACTTGAGTGGTTCTTTCAAAAGTCACCAATAGCCTGTTCCTTATACGCCTAGCATTTCCACAAGAAGAAACAAAATTGAACACATCAGAGGTTAGTGCATAATCTATTATATTCATTGCCCTTGCATTCATAGTGCACATAAGATCATCCTCTGGTTCATTTTCTATTCAATCTTTTGGCACTTGGTTTCCATAATTCATTTTTGTAGGAATCCAAAGACCATCCTTAGTAATCCTCCAAGGACTGTAATCAATTGCTTGGATGTGAATCTCCATTCTAGTTTTCTGTCAATTAAAGTTTTTAGAGTTAAACAAAGGTGGCCGAGATGGGTTTTGCCCCTCAAGATGCATACTAATGGTTGTCATGGATCTTTTAGCTTAAAAATCACTAGATTTTGTCAAAACATAGCCATTAGCTCTTATACCAATTTTTTTTCCAAGTGCAACCAAGAGGGGTTGAATTCGTTAAATTCCAAAAATCATAAAAAATGAGTTTTTAAACTCTTAAACCAAAATGCAATTTAAGGAGCTAAAATAAACCTATTTTAATCAGAAAATGATTGCCAAAGTAATCCTAAATTTTGCTTTGAAGAGCTTTTGAAAACAAACAACTTCAACCAATGAAGGAAGAGAAATCACCAAGCAATGATCAAGCAAGAAGAAGGAGAGAAGCTTGTACATAAGGATCTTTATAGAGGTTTGGTCTCCCATTTTGAGAGCCCACTCCACTCCTCAAGTTCACTACTTGAGATTTTTCTTCTCCATTATGAATATCAAGAATACACAAGAGCACACACTCCTTTGGTAGTTTTCTCTACCACAACCACTCACTAGTTTTCCTAGAGGCTAACTAGAAACCTCACCAACACCCTTTTCCTTACTAGTTTTCCAAAAGGCTAACTAGAAATCCCGCAAACTCAATCCCATGAAATGGTGTCTACAAGTTTACAGGCTCAAATAATAGCACTCTTGCTAGATATACAAGTGAAAGCACAATTTTTCATGGCAAATGTCAAATTAAGCACACTTGGTTTGATCTAAATGATGGATTCTTACCTCTAATGGTCAAGAGTGCTTCCCAAAGTGTTTATCCATATTTTTATACTCATTTGACAACCAAGAAGATGTTGAAAAGCTGTTGGGAAGGTCAGAAAAGCTCCCAAGAAATCTAATGACCATTGCTATCAAATTTGACAGGTAATAACCTTTGTCACCCAGTTTCACCTCAATGAAAAACTTTCACTTAGTTGAAATTTTGGTCTTATATCGTCACTCAAGGTTTGATCTCTAATGGCTAGATTGCTAATTAATGAGGTTTTAGCACCTAACCCATATGGCAATCTAATATGTCACGAATTTAGAAATCAATTTACAAAAAATTTTCAAACCAAAAAATCGAGTGTAGGTCTGGAATGACCTTTGCACCCAGTTGAAAATTTTTCACTCGAGTAATTTTTTTGTCGAGAACCACAAGTATCTCGGGTTTAAAAGATTGCTCCAGTTTTAACATGTTGAAATGCTTTCATCCTGTAAAAACTATAACTCCTAGTTTTTTTCGCTTCCAGACTTCTAAACTTTTAGATTTCAATGTTGATTTCTTCCATTGGATTTCTTCTTTTTCAAGAAACACTTAAAACACTTCACACAACTTGAGGAGCATTTCAAACAACTTGAGAAACACTTCAACCAACTTAAGAAACAATGAACTTCATCCAAAAAAACATGTAAATTTGTCTAATTAACATACACAATAAAATAAACACATTAGTCCTTCATAAATGTTTTATTATCATCAAAATTCTAAGTTAATTTATTGGAACAAATCCAACACAAATTATTATAACTAAGGGTTCTTAGATTTGGTTATTGTTGATTTGGTGTTATCATTAGCATTCATAGTGTTCGGGTGATGGGAATTATGTACCATTAATGGTCTATTTTCAACTTCCTGCTGAAATCCAACACGAATTGTTGTATTGGAACAAATCCAACACGAATTGTTGTAACTAAGGGTTCTTAGATTTGGTTATTGTTGATTTGGTGTTATCATTAGCATTCATAGTGTTCGGGTGATGGGAACTATGTACCATTGAATGGTTTATTTTCAGCTTCCTGCTGAAATCATTTGATTTGTATACTTTTTCTTCATTAATAAATTTTCTTTGTTGTTTTGAAAAAAACACTACCAAGAATAAGAATGAAATTTACTAAGTCAGATGAGTATACTACAATTATGTTTGTTTTGCAATAAACTATGACTAGGTGGATAGGTCGCACATAATAATGGAAAATTGTTATTTGGAGGTCCGATCATGAGGAAGAAAAGTTGTTATAAAGAAAAATTTAAGGACCAAAAAGCAAGATATGTACCCATTTTGGCATTTGAACATTTTACTGGCATCATCATATCCTGGACAAGGTTTGAATACCATTCATGACTTGGAAGCGGGGCCTGTAGAGGCAACCTTAGTAGCCCCCAAGGCATGTGCAGCCTTTGCTAGGAAGAGTTGGAGCTTTTAGGCATCAGCAAGCCCATCAGTGATACTTTTATACCTCTGCATATGTGCCCGAGCATGGCCACGCATGTCTACGTAAAAAATAAGAAGGTCAGAATCATCTTGACAAAAGAAACAAATAATAAGAATGAGCTTGCAGTGGGTATGACTCTCGAACTCTTGTGGACCTCACTGAGCTTTAGACACCGCCTCAAAGGACTCTGCCAATAAACCCTTCTTGCCTAGATACCACTCGAGGGGCCTCTCCATGTCAGGATAACTTAAAAGGGCCCAACTAATCTCTGCCCAATGGAGGGTGGTCTTCTTAATATTTGTGTAGGGGATCGAAAACAATGCTGCATAGTTCTTATTTGGAATCATGGCCTCTAGCCACATGAAAAGATCATGATAAGCCATGTGCTTTTTAGAGCCATAAAAAATGAGGGCCGTTAGACAACGGTGTGCTGAGCCACAATAAATGCACATGGAAAGTTCTATTTTGGCTCCCTCAAAATGAAGAAAAACTGATCCCTCCAGTCTGCTCAAGAATGATTGCAAAATATGAAAGGGAAGAACTTATTACCCCCTCAATTGATGGGGGCAATATAGAAGAAGCATGAATCCTTTTTCAGCTTCAACATATAGAATTGGAGAAAAACCTCTTGAAGGGGATTCATCATCACCATCTAGTAGTAGATAATGAAGCCGTTGATATAAGTGAAGCAATTATGAGCCAACTACAAGGGCATCACTTAGTGGTGCTTGTAGAATTGTTCCACCAAAGGGTATAGAGGGAACTGAGGCCCAACTTAAAGCTGGCCCACAAAGACCATGAGTTTGTCAGTCTTAACATTGGCCTCCGAGCAACCCCTATCCTCTATTGCCTTGGACTTCTTCAAAGCGGCCACTAGCTCACTGGGCAAGAAAAAGTGCTTTAGATTGGTGGCCAGAGTACCCTTAGTTAGGGATGTCACTAATAAGTTTGGGATGAAGGGCTTTTTAGAGGGGCCCACCTCTATGACAGTCTTCTTAGTAGCAGGATGAGAGGATCGACTAACGGTGCGACAACTCTCCTAGTCAACGATTGGCTTTAACCCGGTAAGTGTATTTTATTTAAGTGTTTTCACTTAAATACCTCAAGTTAGCATCTTGTTAAGTAAGAAAGACAAGCTAAGTATAAGTGCAGATGAATTCCTTATTGTGGTTTGACACCTAAGAGTCAAAAGGGTTAAATAGTAATTTTTACCCAAGTGAGTGGCTTGATTGTAATTTGTTGAAATTAGGGTCATGTAAGGAATTTTGACTAATTAATTTAAGACCATAAGTTATCCTAGTTGTTAGAATTATTATTTGAAAGAAAAGTGCAAAAATTGCACTAAGTGCTCAAGTGAGTCATTTATGTCTTAAGTGGCTTAAGTATCTAAGTGGCTAAGTATAAGAGGCTTATAAACATTCTTTAGGACCAAGGAGGGATATTTTTGGGTGTGAGTTTAGTGGCCAAAGTGAAGCAAAAGAGAACTTGAGAGCCAAAAGGCAAGAAAACAAGAATTAATCAATTGACTATGGTCATTAATCAATTAACACAACAATGAGCTCAAGGAGAAATAGTAAACAAGCAAAGAAGGGAAATCAAAGACAAATAGCCATTAATCCAACAAACATAACCAATTCAAGTAGCTACAACCATAGAAAGTGTATAAAAAACTACTCCATAAGCAAACTAAACATAAATATAAAAATACACAAAACAACATTCATGTCTAGCTAGAAGGAAAAGGAAAGAAGGAACCAAAGTGGACTAAATGAACTTGACTCCTTAAGTCTTCAAAAAATCCTCAAAAGTTCCAAGCCTCCTCCAAGCAACTTTCCACAAATGCCTTGATAAGATGATGAAGGTTCAGAGAAAAGATGAAGAAGAAAACCTAGCTCTAACTTGAGAAGATGAAGAATAATAAATATTTCTAAGCTTGGTTCTAGATTTTTATAAGTCTTGGAGGTGTTTCTTTCATTCACCTACCCACTTAGATCAAATCTCCTAGCCAATAGCATGCTTAGATTCAAAATGGAGGTGGAGGCCAATTTCATCTCGGTGTAGGGGTGCTAGAGAAAGTCATGTAGGTGCTATAGTGCCCAAAACATGAAAGGCACTAGTGCCATAATGCCCAGGGTTCGAAGCCAACTTCCAAAATCATTGAATTGTGGGGTTACAGTGCTGATGGGGCTGCAACCCTAATGAACTGTTATTTGAACCTTTCATTTTTTTGCTTTGCTTGCTTCAGAGTTGGTCCGATGCTTTGGTTTCCTTCTCCACCCTACAAAATGAAAGTCCAAAGCAAGAAATAGTAAAAAATGTGGTGTGGTGACGTAAAAAATAGATGCTTGAAATTTTCAAAAAGTTAACAATTTTTACCATATAAAATCACATTTGTCATCTATTTCTGTTTATATCTAGTTAAGATTATAATCATAGTCAATATGTTGGTATATGCACATCATATATGGATTACAAGTTGGTATTTTCATAGGAAAATTTGAACGGTGTTTGTTAGTATATGGATTGAAATTTGCTACTTGGGAGTTTATTATCAATGTTAACTAAATGATTTTGTAGGAAAGTTTTGTATGGTAAAGGAATTGTATTAGCTATCACAAAGGAAGAATTTTAATTTCTTTCTAAAAAAGTGACAATTGGAAAGTCGGTTGTTGCAGTCTAGTACATTGTTTTTAATGAAAGGGAGTAGAATACGACAAAACCAATTCCAAGTATATCGATAATTGTAAAATATGGTTAAGAATTGATGTTGATTATGTGTTCTAGAAAAATTCTAAAACTTGGATTTTAGATGCTAACATTCATTATTGACTACATTAGTGAGCCAACTAAAAAATTGAAATTAAAATAAGTAGCATTAAATGTTTTTATCAATGATGTGTTGATGAATGCTATGAAAAGTGGCTTATAATGAATAAGAGCCAGAACATTAAAAATGTGAAGATGGTAATAAACATGAACATTTCTAAAACATTTAACATTTTAACTTTAATATTTTTATTTATATTACATTAATTTTGTGTAGCTTACTGTCCTTATGGTGTGAAATAGGATCTGCATTGCTATCTACATTAATTTTTATAATGCATGTGTTGACTTTATAATGAATTTGAGATAGGATAAGAGATTCTTTAAATGAGGTTATTTGACATTATTGTGAAAAAAAGAAGATGAAGGGGTTAGAATAACTAAAGAATGAGAGATTCTGGGTTGTTCACAATAAGGCATGTGGAGTTATATGAAGGCAATTCTTTTGACTCAAATCTAGAACCCTTAAGAATCACTTAATACTTAGTTTAATACATTTATTAATGTTCATTCAGAAGGTAGTTGTTAATAACATTAACATAATTTCTAAAATGTAGGATGATTATACTAAATATAATAAACAGTACACTGCTGCAACAATAATTCAATATACCACAAATATTAGGTGCGCACAGGTTATTGAAAGTGCAGAACAAGCTGTGAAAGAATGAACAAATGAGTATTTGTGTTAGTATAGTTTTTATGAGCTTTATGGACAGCTTTTTGTTGGGGTAAAGTATAATTTATCATTTTGAAATCTATGCTCCTATTGAGGAAAAATTTTATAGGGCATTTAGCTTTAATTAAATATTAGATAGTAGTAGCATTATAATATTTGATGACATTTAGAAAGGGTTTATACGCAATATTTATGTATGAATAAAGGCATGTAATGCAATATGTACAACATCCTATAAAATGATTATATATAAAAATAAAAAAATAGAATAATACAGTATCTATTATGACAAATAAAATATCCAAAAATAATTAATAGCATGTCTAATATGATTAAAAATATAATTAATAACATATACACATAGTTTATAGTATATAAGACAATACTGATGCATATATATTAAAATAGCTATCACAAACATTAGAACAATGTTTTCTGGATGACTGTAGCGTTTAATTTAGACACCAATATAACATAACTAAATACCATCTCAACATTTTTAGATAATTAACTAAACATTACCAGCCACACATCCTTACATTGTTTCATACTGTCAAATATAAAAATTATAAAAATAGTCAAGAAAAAAATAGAGGAATAACTATATTATGTGTCCCATTGTAAAACATATGTACCCTACTATCATTTTGTAAAATTTTTGTCTATAGTTTGGCATATGTGCTTATAACGTGTTTGGTTTATTAAATTTTAGTAATATAATGGTATCTACTACAACTATTATGGTGTGTAGTACTATGAGAAGCATATAAATAATTGTGCACTAATTTAAAAGATATTACTTCACTACTAATACAAAATGAATCAAGAAAATGAGTTCTTAAATGAAAGAGCTTTGAATCACAAGCAAAGATGCATAAGTTACAAAAAAAAACCTTACTTTCACTTACTCCCTATATGATTGAATGTGTTACTTGTGACAAATTTTGGATCACGGATGAGTCCTTTAGTAGCGCTATTGTTGGATGATAGATCACATGTTCTAAGAGATGGATTATTTAGTGCTGAATTAAAAGTCTTTAAAGCATTATCAAACCTCTTCTAGCGTGCATTATCGTTCATATTTCTTATCACTATAAGAAAACTAGTTCATAGTCTGTGTTTGCCAACAGAAATGTATCAATTTCACCAAAACTATATGACGTTGCAACTTTTGTGAACTACTTATCAATACAACACTTCAGCATTTTTCAACTTCATTTACATCTAATACATGTGCATAAAATCCCTACTGGTTCAAAAATTTGTAGGAGTACTCAATCGTGTTACTTACAAAGTTGGCGATAACAAAAAAAAAATACGAGAATCATGAATCCTGAGCCAAACATCATTTAGCAAAGTGCTCCCCGACATGACCAACTTGTTGTAATTTGACACATTTACACCGTGAAATTACTTTTCAAAATCTTTGTAAATGTAAAATATCTATTTCCGAGCTGTATCAATCAACATGTTATATGTAATAATAATTTCATTCTTTCACCATTGTCTCAATTATCTTAAATATGTCAAATAACCATATCTACTTATTATCATGAAATATGAGAACAGTATTAATACTTTCATTATGTCACGATAACAAAAATACTAAAAATAAAATAATTTTAAATAATTAACAAATTAAAAATATATTAATAATATGAAATGCATGATAGTAAATGTTAAAAAAATACAATGTATAATATTGGATGCTAAATGTCTATCAATAGCATTTAAGTATCTAAAGTTGGATATAATTAGTAAAGTAAAGAAAAATAGGAAACTCTTTCTAATGCATCCATATACAAGCATACTTCACGATGTAAAACTATTTAATTAATATATTTGACAATTTAAAATTGAGTGGAACTTTATTGTTTATATTTTCATAAACCAACCAAATGAGTGAACCAAAAAACATAGCTGTTTGCATCTAATATGTCCTAACACATGGAGTGTACTAATCAATCTTGACACTTATGTAATGAATTCAACCAGCCATTTTTACCACAGTCAAATTCAATAGTCGTTTGCTATCAAGTTTTATATAATTTTTCCTTAGATAAGCAATTATAAAGAGTCTTGAAGAAAATATTCTTAAAGCCCATATTACCCTCCACTTGTAAATATTAATTGAAGCTTTAGTTGCTATGTGCCACAAATACAGTTGATGTTTGGCCATTTTAAAAACTTTATCAAATGCAAATTGAATTTGTCTATCTTGGTCTGATGTTAGTGTCTTTGGTTATTCTTCATCCATGCTATGTTTTAGAGTGCTAAACAACCATATAAACGACCTGACAGTTTCCTCAACTAAAAAAGCATTCACAAACATAACATTCTAACGGTAATAGTTACACCCAACATATGTATCACAAAATATGTTGTACCAACAAGTGTGATGTGTCATATCAAGTGAAACAAGATCCATAACACTTTTATTTATTCATCCCTCTGAAATAAATTACATAGCCTTGCTCGATCATCACACTCAAAGTGGAATAAAAAATTTGAGTTGTTCTCTACACGTACTTTGAATACATCAAGTAATGACATAACATCATATCATGCAATAACCTTAGCCATCTCCAGTTCTACAGTGTTATAAAAATTCTTACTTTAAAATGGATAATGCTTTAGTCCTCTAGATTTGTTGTAAAAATATTCTATAAGTATCAATCACCAAAATCCCACAGTGAACCAACGATAACATTGCCCCTTTCTGAACATTAGACATTGTCTTGCAAGTACTCAAGAAGTGTTGCATCTCCACATAAACAAAAGGATGGTTGTGCTATTTTATATGCTTGTTTTATATGAATTGGCCTCTTTGTTTATGATGAAACTCACTATAGTCTTACAACCACATCATACACAACTTTTCTTGCGTGCAACTTTATCCGATTTAGTTAGTCTCTTAAACCCTTCACAATGACAGCAATACTCTATTCATATGATCTCAAATCTTTTATGACTGCCATGCCACATCCTATTCCTTCACATCTTATACCCACTCTTCAGTGCATACTATTCTATTAAAATTTCTATCAATTGAGTGTAGTAATAAAAAATTCTTTCTAAACATGACTTCTCATTCCTTCCTGAGCCCTTAAATTTTCCATAGTCTATTCATTAATCTAAATAAAGTACACCAAAATAACAATAACGGTCAACAATGAGCCATATAGTGTATATTGTTAACCTAAATGGTTCTTACATATAGTTAATGGGTGTCTTATACTGCATGTTTAATGTCTAACTCCACTTATATAAAAGTTAAAACTAACAACTGCACCTTTAGAGTTTTCCTTTCCACTAACCACAACCTCCTCTTTGGAAACTAAAATTATTTTTAGTTAAAAACACATATAGCAATAGAAAAAGTCAAATACTGTTATATAAATGTTTAATACTGGATACCTTATGCTCACATTACCTTACAAATTACTTGTACCTAGACATGTAACTTAGTTAAAAATGATGTCCACTACCAAATAACAAATGTAATATACATACTAAAGAATGCTAAATATTAAAATATATAGATAATGCCATAACAACCATCAACCATATCTAAATTGCCCCTACCTCATACGCCTTCACCATCTTCTTCAACAACATCATTGTTAATTGCAACTCCATCACAATCTAAAAAAATCAAATACAAGACATCATAGAAACAATTCCACCAGAAACAACATGAAAACAAACAAACAAACCAATAAAAAGGAAGTGCAAAATCACAAAACCTCAATCTCTAATAATGATATTTGCATTCTCCCCATATGCGATATCAATATCTATAATCCTCTCGAAGACTTTTTTTTGTCATAAAAATGTTCTACTAAAGTCGAATCTTACCCAATCACACCATCCAAAAAAATATATATTGGGTGTTAAGTTTAAATAAAAAAATATTTGTAATGAAAAGAAAGAACATTGCATCAAATTTTATTTTTACATTATCTGAAACTATGTTTGTCAATGGTTAGAATACAAATAGTCTAGTGTAAAATCATAAAAATCAAATAGGGACAATAAAAAGATTTTTTAGAATAAAATTTTCTAAACAATATCATAATTATCTTTCAAATTAATGACAAAACAAAAATTTCAAAAACCTTCATTGTTTATCTAATTAACTCACGCCTCAAGTCAGTTGCTTCACACGATCAAGTGCTTCATCCTTAACGGATGTATAGCAAGGTGGACACCAGAATCTTCCGTAACATGGTGCTTTGTTATTTGAGTTGAGGAAATATTCATCATTTTACCTTCAACTAAAAGCCAAAACTTATCCCAATCACTTTGAAAAAGTGGCAAAGGGATACTAAGGAGAAATGGAAAGTGAAGAGTTCTAATCATATCTCCTTAACTTTCTCATATAATGACATATAATGTTGGACCAGTTGCCTTCCAGATCTCGAAAATCTATATACCAAAAAAGAAAAAAGTGCTAGAACTCATTCTCCATATACTACTAAAATACTTAATTCTTAATCATTATTTGTAAATAATTATAAGTATAAAAAACAAATCCATAACCCTAAAGGTAGAAGTTATTAAACAATCTTTCTATGCAGCATCCACCATAATGATTGTAGAAAGTAGAAACGGTTGAGGATCATAGATTCTCCATGGTTTAGCTAGAATCTTGGGATTTTTTTCTTAAGTTGCAAATGGTTGATTTTCATAGTGAAAAATAGATTCACCCAATCTAACTCCTATTCATATCTCCCTTATTCCTTTACATATGGGTACCATGTAACCCTTATGCCTTGTATATATACTTTTGATTACAAAAAAAAAATGTAAAAACCATGATGGGCCAATATAAAGATTGGTAAAAATAACAATATAATGCCAAATACTCCATATTAGAGAAAAGGGGGCAAAAAACACTATCGATTCCAAAGCTTTAGTTGTTATTACAAATGGATCCTCAATGTTTATTTTAGTACAAATTGGTTTCAGGCCTTTATAATTAATTGCATATTAGTCTATAGTTCTACATAAGAATGAGTTAGTAAAAAAACCTAATTTACCAATGGGAAAGACTAGTAGTCCATAATAGCCCTTTCCTCACCATGAACCCCCAAATCCACTTGTAGAGTATAGCTAAAATCCTACTCCTAAGGCTATCCACACTCAACTTTCCCAATTGTTTATCCATCATAACCTTTTTCTGACTTGTCCAACTAATATTTCCTACCCTTCCTAAAACCACCTTAGAAGAAGTTTTCCCAAATTTTCTTAAAAGCATTTAAAATTATCACTAGACTCTTAAATAAGTAAAGAAAGTATATAGTAAGCTAGAAATAGATGATTTTATATGTATAAGCATTCCTTTTGCAGATGAGCAATTTGCCTTCCAATCTCTAAGCTTCTTTCTTGCTCAGTCAACCACCAATCTCCCTTAAATACTACTTTTTAACTTTGCACCCAATGGCAAACCTAAATAGTTCATATGTAAATCCCTAAATCAACAAACCCAACAAGTCCATTAACCTTTGTATCCTCATCTCACCTACATTTACTACATCAAATTTTGGAAGATTAATTTTTTGACTTAAACAGATTTAAAAACATTCAAGTAGTCTTTTCATCTATTAATTATAAGTGTGAAATTTGAATTTTGCCACTTCCAACTCAAATAAACTATACCATGTTTAATTTCATTGCCTCCTCTACCATGAAGTAGAACACTTCCACCACTAACAAAAACAACAAGGAAGATAAAATGTCACTTTTTCTTAGCCTTCTCTCCGTTCAAAACTCATTTGTTAGGCTTCCATTAACAAGTGTTGTAATCGAAGCAATAGAGACATATGCTCTTATCCAACTCAGCCATCTCTCTCCAAAGACCATTTGCTCAAGTGTTGCAAATAAAAAAATTCCAGTTTACACTATCACATGCTTTTTAGAGATCTACCTTTATTAGCCCAGTCCTTTCTTTTTCTTTTTTCATTAGGGAGATAATTTCATTTGCCACTAGCATACCATCTCAAATTTGTCATTATTCTACTAATGTT
Source organism: Aquilaria sinensis (assembly GCA_005392925.1). Classification (NCBI taxonomy): domain Eukaryota; kingdom Viridiplantae; phylum Streptophyta; class Magnoliopsida; order Malvales; family Thymelaeaceae; genus Aquilaria; species Aquilaria sinensis. The sequence continues at coordinate 16,700 of SMDT01003115.1, read as the reverse complement.
GATTCTGACTTACCAACTTGTGAATCACCATTTGCAATCACCTTCTAGCACTGCTAAAAAAATTTAAAATGGCAACTCTTAGGGCCTAGGAATTTAGAGCTGCCATAGCTCCATATAGCTTCCATAATCTTATATTCCTCAAATGGCTCTTCCAAATCTAATACCTCTCATGCCTTATGTTTCTTCAAATTTCTCATCTAGAATCTTAGCTAGATTTTCATTTCTTCAAATAAGTGCTTGTTAAAAAAGCCCACACCTTTTTTTTTTGTAATTTCTTTCGGGGTTTTCTTCCCATCCACCATTTATCACTAGGGCATTGATTTTGTTCCTTTTGAATATGTTGTTCATCAATAAGTTAAACTATCTTGTGTTCACATCCCCTTTACCCACCTTTTTTACCTTTTATCTTAAAAATAATTCTATAATTTTTGCTTGCTTTAGAAGTTGCTGACAACAATCTCTTCTTAATGCAACCTCCTAGTTTGATACAATTCTTTCCTCCACCTTTACATCCTAATACTCAGCATTTTGCTATGCTTTGTCCAACTCATAATCTACCCATCCAAACATCTTTTTGTTCCACTTTTTCAGCTCTATTTTTAAGTCTTTAAATATCTCTTTAAGCACAAATTGTGCCGTTAACCTTAAAATTATCTTGTACCTTTTTTGAAAGGGCAGTGAAGTCCACATGTTCTATGAATTTTAAAGGCATTGCACTAAAATCCATGTCAAGCTATTACAAAAAAATACAGCATTGATTTGACAATCTCCTCTATAAGCCCAACAAATGATACCTCCAGCCATTTCTTGAAGAACTCGTATGATAGTAGAAATCCATTAATTTGCTTATCTTCAACCCACTAGCATTGTGACATGTGAACTTCCTTAGTCCCAGCTATAAGTCTATCACACCCTTTTCTCTCTTGTTTTATTCTAACTAAATTAAAATTTCCTACATTGAACCATTGGCATGGAGTATCTCATGGATGCGTTCCTTGAGCAAGCCAATTTGGCAAAACTGAAGAAGAAATCTAAAAAATAGGCCTCCTGTGATTCTTAGCTTCTAAAAGCCATAACTTTTGTTGTAGTTATCAGAATGACTATTATAATATGTCATTTCAAAGATAATTTAATGCTCTACAAGCATTATAAGGGCTTTATTCCCTATAGCTGTGTTTGGAGTTAAAAATATATTTTTTTGATGGGTATCCATGCATCCCAAGTTTGTGCCAATTTTTACTCATAGTTATTTTTGGTTTTCTTTATTTATTTTGGAGTAGTGTTTCTGTATAGGCCTATAGCTAGGCCTTTTTATGTTATTATTAGTCATTTGATCAATAATATTGAGGTGTTCCATTTGCTTTAGCTATATTTATGAGTGGATTCTCATTTTCCGCCTTAATTAAGTGTGCTGTTTGATCAATTCTAATTCTCACTACGTCAATCATACACCATCAAAGCTTTCTTTGAAACTAAGTAGGTTTTTCCATGATTCTTTTTCAGCCATTAGATTGTGAGGTGTGTATATGTTTATGAACACAACTAGTTCCACCACATCTCTCCACTTCCCAGATAAACTAATAAACCCATCCCCTTTAAACACATCATACTTAACAAAGAATTTCGCATCTTAAACAATCAACAACCCCTTGATCAGCCCTTTGCGCATTGTATAGCAAAGCCAAATTTCTTATTGTCCCATAATGCTTTAATAATTTTTTTATATCAATCTCCTACACCAATCTCTTACAATATTAACCTATCCACTTTCTCTTTGATCATTAACTCCGTGATTAGCCTTCTTTTCAAGGCCTTACTAATTTCGTGTACATTTAGACAGAACAACTTTATGGTTATTTAGGACTTTGACTAACCTTCCATAGATGACCTACCTCAGGCTCCCCTTCCATGAAACTCCACTTGTATGCACTACAAAAGCAAAGAAAGAAAGCGACTAAAAAAAGAAATTGAATTTTGGTCACTATGTTCAATCTCCCTTTAGTTGCTAATTAGTGGGGCACACCTTTTGAGTGACTAAATAACAACTAAAATTTTTAGTCACCCAATTCAGTCTCTCCTTAGTTGCTTTTCAGTAGAAGTAATTGTTCAATTAGTTACCCTTGAGTGGCTATCTCAATTTCAAATCATTCATCAATTGTCCCTACAAAAAAATAACACAATCTCTATCTTTCCTTTTTTCTTTATTCTCTTATTTTCCATTTCCCTTCTTTTCCTTTACCTTTTCGCCTCTCCCATTTCTATTTTTCTTTGCTTCTCTAGGAAAGCTCCTCTTCTTCTCCAACAACAATGACCGGTACTCCCCACTATTTGCACCAATGGCTCCTTCCTTTACTCCTAGTCCACCGCCTTCCACGGCTTGACAACCTTTCTCGACTTTGATCTTTCTCTTTCTTGTGTATTTTTTTTTGTGTAATTTACTTGATTAAGATTTGGCAGAAAAGAAAATCAATGTCACCAGAAGCACGATGTAGGAGATATCTAGCGAGAAATTTGAGATAACGATGGGGAAGGAGGTAGAGGTTATAACGATGGTAAAACCGAAGGAGTGAAAGGCAGCAACTGTAGAAAATAAAAGGGGCAAAACTGAGAAAAATTGTAAAATAGTAAAACATCTAAATCAACTACAAATTGAAATTAAAAAAAAAAGAAGAAAGAGGAGCAATTGAAGCTTTTAGTCGTTCTTGTCCAAATGAGTAATTGAATGTTTCAGTCAATCCTTAGTCATTATAAACTCTCAACTATGATATTCACTATGATATTCATGATTAAATATTTCAGTTGCTATTCAGTTGATTCGTATGAGTAACTGCAACTGTTTCTTTAGTTGTTTTTGTGCATCCATCTTGTAGTGATGTTAGCTATTTCTCTAGTATACAAGTTCAAAGACAATTCATAGCCATCAACTTTAACTTGATGTTCAAAAGGAAATGTTTCTCTATAAGCATAAAATGTGCTTCTTCACTGGAAAATGAACATCTAGCCATGAATGCTTTACTTTTCTATAAAGTTTGTATATTTTAAATATACCTTCATATTCTAGATGAATCCAGATGAAGTCATTGGTTTCTGGGTATAGAACCTTATCATGAGAGGCTTTTTGATATTGAACTTGACCTTATCTTATAAAAAGTTCAACAATGACCAAAATTGGGAGGAAAATTCACCTCCTCAATTGTGCATAGTTTCCTCAATAAAAAGAATTTACATTGGTTACTAAGACAAATTTTCACGTTCACGAATATGCTAAATTAGGTTGTAGTAATTGGACAACAACGAAAGCACCAAGAGTACTCCATGGGGAATGAATAAAAAGCTCCATCAAATCTTTACGAGAAGAAATTTAACTAGATACCCTGCTTTATTTAGAGTTAAAGACTATAATTTGGCCTTGAAGTTGTGAAAAATGTTTTTTATATGGTTTTAAAGAAAGAATGAAGAGGAAGTACTTTTATCATGCACATCAATTAAAAGAAATGTCAGAGCAAGTCTCCACTATCATGGAAACTTGGATATTTCAACGCAAGACCATTGGAAAAAGCCATTGGCTAGCATTTTAGTTGTGAATGAAATCTATGCTATCAGGGCCAAGGCATATTGATCCTTCATCTATTGTTAGAGAATTTTTGTGACATAAGAATAAAGGAGAGATGAACTTTATCTAGAGAAATTAGTCCATCGCTAGTACTTCATGGTTAATTGAGGTTTTAATCCTGCTAAGGAAGAGTATGATCAATGCCAATAACAATGTACATGGAACTAGAAATCAAGTGCAGTCTTATTAAGAGATAAGGCCTCACATGAGCAGAGGAAAATAGTAAATCTTAATTTGTATTCCCTATAAAAAAATATTTTAAAAGTTGTTTTAAACTTTCTAAAGGGATAAATTCTACACCTAGTTCCTTAGCTTATTTTCTTGTTTTAAATGGGTACCCAAACTTAAAGTTGTTCTATCGAAGTCTCTTACCTCATATTATGTGTACTAATTGGGTCATTTCCATGAATTCCATTATTAAATTGTATAGAAAATAATGAGATGATATTAATTCACTTGAAAATAAATCTTAAAATAGCACTTCTAGTCCTTTAATTTTTCCCACAACAATTCTAACTCCTAAACATCTACATCTATTATTTTTACCTGGCTCGTGACCGCCTCCTTCTTTCATTCTTCATGTTACACTAGCAGTTGCAACTTTTTCTAGGGGCAATGTGCCATCACAAGGACCTACCATGAGTCGCCACTAGCTAGGTAATGAAGCCGATCTGACGATCTCTGTAGCCGTGGCTGGCTACCACCATCACTTCCCTAAGCCTATAGACCACCATTTTGGCCTCCACCGGAGTTTTTCTCACCTTTGCCAACTACCGCCCAGCCACTATGATCACAAATTCACCTTTCCTACAACTTTTACTTCTCTTCAACCCTTCTCGGTCACTCGACTCCTTACTCCCCCTCAAACCTTTGCAAAATGTCCTGGCAACCTTGCCTAAGCTCTATCATCACCAAGCTTCTCGTTTCCCCACCACTGTCATGTAGGGTTTTGGGAGCAAAAAAAATGCAGTGGAAACTAACCGAAACCATCCAGGATCTAAGTGAAATGGAGTAAATCGAGTGTTCAAAATTTTTATACCTAGTCCACTGGGTTCTTTCACCCAACTATTAAGTCAAATCAAAAACTTGAATAGTTGACGTATTCAAGATCTATATGGTATTCACACAAACCACTTGGACCACCATGCCTCTACCATGTTTAGGCAGTTGCGTTCTTCTTGCGCCTGCAATGCTTGCTTGCGTCCTTTAAGGAAAGGCAAGAGGAGAGTGCGCTGGAGTGCACTGGAACTTTTCAAAACCCTTCTAATTTCATCCTTTGGGTGGTTGGGGCTAGGGCTCCAAAAATTCTCACTATATGATGTATATTTAGTGAGGCTCAACTCCCAAGCCTAATAGGTTTCATAACCCTAGTTGAACTAGGCCTAATTTCAGGCTCCATAATGGCTCAACTTTTAGGCTAATTATTAATCCAAAATTATCATGAAACCAAAACACAAACAATTTGGTCCATGCACTCAAATAATCCAATTGGCTTTATGTGTGCAACGCAATAAGCTTCTATCATACTAGTAGTGATTATAAATCACATTTATAATCATAAACAATGAATAGTGTCTAGCAACACATCATTGCTACTCAAGTGATAAGATAGTCAGTGATTTGACTAAACCTTTATGATCATTATTCATATATGTCATTGTCCTTTTGCCAAGATATCAAGACTGAACACGAGACATGGAATGTGCCACTTTCATACAGCTCAATCTAAGGTTTCTCGATTACCAAGTAAACTGACTAAAACTGATGACATTAATATCCCATACCAACTCATCTGAGCATGACCATGCATTTCCTTAGTCTCACTCAATCAATGGGCCTGAAGATATTACTCCTGTTACATAGGAAGGACAAGTCTCATTTTGATCATTCAAAACCCTCTGCATGATATGTGACATACTCAATGACCACCTTCATGTTAACTCAATTACGATCAACAAAGGGAAGTATCAAAGTATATGACTTACATGTAAAGAACCTTGATGACCTTAGGTCAAAAGACTACATATACCATGATCACTACGAAAATCACTTATGACACTCATATAACGACCCATGTAGCATTCTTATGGTGGGTCGGTCCAGTACACAAGTTCTCCAACTTGTACCCATATGTAGACTACATATCTCATATTAGTCTCCACACATGCTAGTCTTTATGTATTATTGCAACCCATTCTACAATAATACTAGACCAAGGACATTTAAGAATACTATTATTTTGGGGTTATAATTATGTTTGATTATGTCACATAGAAACAAAACAACAAACACAATTACTGGATTAATGTCTCAATAAAATATCATGACTTAATGTGCAAAATACAATCATCTCATGATTGGCTTTTGGGCACCACACTAACACGTCACACATCCAGGATATTCTTAAAGCTCTTTTACTGGCTAAGCCATCGATCTTCTTCTCCTTAGCCCTCCCTTAATGCCTTTGTTTGTCAAGCTCTAGCCTGCCACTAGAGCTCCAACTAATTCATGACATCTTGCCAAAGTCATCTCCATCTTGGGCCATAGTTACTGATGATGGAAACAGGGAATTTTACTCCTGATAAGTGAATAATCATCATCAAGCTACGCCCACTAACCAATTTCATATTAATAACATCCAATTTAAAAAATTATACTTATGGTTCTTGAACATTTTCAAAAACCTAGATTTAGTTCGAATTAAAATTGAACCAAAGTAGGTAAAATTAGGCCCTCAAACCATAAGGCTATTGATCTCTAATCTATACAGAACCGAGCCATTTATAGATGACTTTTCATGATAGGTGGTGGCTAGAGAGCTATAGGAGCAGATTTGACTTCTATGGGAAAATTTAACTTTATATCCATTGTGGTTGACATGCAATTTCATTATTGTAGGGGCAGCAAGAAGTACAGGAGTGAGGGGATGAGTGGAAGGTGAAGAGGAGCAAATCATCAGAGAGGGCATGGGAGGTCTTGGTGAAGATGAGGTGGAGGAAGAAAATTGGGGTGTAAATAGTAATTTAGAAGTTTAAGGATTAGAATTATTAATTGGAAAATTTTGAGATCCAAAATCATTATAATAAATTTATTAGTCCCAGATAAAAAAAGAGTAAAAATAAATTATTTTAAATTAAGTTAATTCACAATTAAAATGAATTGACTTTAAACTTCTTGTACAAAACTGCAGGGATATAGTATGAGTATCATTAATATTCTTATACCATTCCATCCACCAAGAAAAAAATGAAACGTTTTTACCTTGTTTATTTTCTGCTTGGGCTAATTTAATACAATCCATTTTCTCCTTTAAAATAAGAATATTTTTATAAATTTTTTGTATGAAACTGTCTTTAGAAAGTTAATACTATATACTATATAGATACAATAACCCATTTAATAACATTTTCATAATATAATTAAATTTTTATTAATTTTTTTCTTTAGTTGAGTAAGTGAAAAAATCCCAAAGATTTAATTAGATTTTGAGAAAATGTTATCCAATAGATTATTAGAGGGTTTGTTGCATCATTGTGTTCTTTTATTGGTTCATATGCATTTTTTATTTGATTTTATAAATACTATTTGTCCTTTTATGCATTTTTTATTCTTTTTAAGTTCATGTATGTTTCCACTGATGTCTATTTTATTATCATATTTTCATTATTCTATAATTAAATAATATCTATTCTGTTTGTGATGTAGCCTTAGGCCGCCTGCAGCTGCCTAAGATCACTAAGAATTCGGGGAATTTCCAAGTTTTGGTTCGTAATTGTTGGTTTCTATGCTTGTGATAAAAAGTAATGCATGTGACCTAAACTTACTAACCTAGATACTAGCATTAAATAATGCATGATTTACTTTGGCATAAAATTTAAACATAAAATAAAACATTCAAAACATTGGCGGATCCGCACTTAAAACAATAGTAAAACTAGCCAAAGCCATAAACACATTTTCTACAAGCATTAACCCTATGTACATTATTCAATTATATACATGAATCACAAACCAAAACATAAAACTAACCAATATTGCTATAGGCATCTTGTACAATTAAGTACTCAAGAATAACCTGCTGAGATGACCCTACTAGGCTAACCACCTGAGCTCCACCTCTCAAGTGCTTTAGCCTCGATCTCCCCTTATGCTTCTAGATCAACCACTGCTCAAGGTTAATCCAACATAGTTAATACACAACCAATAAATCAACGAGAAAATACAAACTAACAAGTATAATTTGTACCTACTTAACTAGCTCAACAATCATCTCAAGTTGCTGGGCGAACCACCTAAACCTACACATGCAAACTAAAGGGTAAGAATCATAAATTCCCAATAAGGGGTCTTCGGGGTACCTGCAAAGAAAACACTAGAGGACACGGGACAATAAATGTCATAAATTTACCACGAGCTCATTACGGTCTGAGGCCTAATATATGCGCATATACTCGAGTCCCTTGGGACCCTTCCTCATCCAAGTCCTCCCCTAGCAAGTTCTAACTCTAAACTCACTCTAGCAAGCCTTGACTTGCCAACTGTGCCAGCTTGTTACCTAAGCAAATAATAGCCTCCCCTTGAATACTATGTGCAAGAGTAGTCCAAGTCTTCTCGGCAAAGCCAAGTTGGGTGCACTAAGGTCCCACACTAATGCCTCAAGTCTAGGACCAGGCTAGGCCACTAGGTGTTACTAACCTTTCACCCTTCCTATGGTGAACTTCGACTGGCACATGGCTAATCTAATTTGGGCGTACTAGGTTCCCGCTTTAGCTCCTCAAGCCTAAGACCCAAATAGGTAGCTAGGCATACTAAACCTCCACCCTTAGGTGTCCTAAGCTCCCACTTTAGTCCCTCAGGTCTAAGACCTGACTAGGTGACCGAGTGTTACTAAGCTTCCACATTCCTTGGTGAACCTTGTATAATACCAGGCTTGGCACTTGCTACTCTTCAATGAGTTGGCCATCACTAGGAATCATGCTTGCTCTAAGTGCTCCTTGTGTCTTCTAGCACATATTAAGGTCCCAAATACACTAAGGTAGCTTAACTACCTTACTCATCAAAGACCGCTCAATATGCCCAAGTAACTTAGCTTAAGTGCTAAGTCACCTACCTACTTAGAGCTCTTAGTGTTCCTTTTCATTCATTATGGTAACTTGCATTTACTTGGGTATTAAGCAACCTCCCAAGTCATGCCAAGCTCCCATATTAACTAATCTAAGCTTCCCATGGTCCCTAGAGCTCAAATTGTGCCCAAATGCACTTATGTGCCTATTAGCCTCATAGTGCCTTCTTTGGCCCTTAGGTGTTTTCCTTAATTCTTTGTAGTTCTTATAGCTATTGAACTAATCTAGGGTCAATAAAATACTAACCCAAATCATCTTACGAAGCTACAAGAAGTTGTGCCATATGTTGCCCACACTAATTGTGCAATAATGCACATGCACCATTCTTAGTTAACTAGGCTACGGTTCTAGTTCACCATAGCTAGTTCACCATATTCCTTACTTAAACTACTTGGTTACTCACTATTAATGCATTTAAAATACCTTAGGGATGACTACATGCCTTAACTAGGGCTCCAAAATACCCTTAGAGATACATATGGTTCAATTGTGCACACACAATCTTCTCCTTGCTTCATTTAATCCAATTGTTACTTGTCCTTCATTCTATCTCCATTTTAAATCTTTATCCAACCTTAGGAACATGTTTAGGATGTTAGGAACAATTAGGAACCAAAAACAACCTTCCTGGATGAGTTCCGAAGCAACTATGGCGTTACAACGTGAGCCTGGAGCCGCGGCACCAGAGTTGACTTAATGTTGTCCAAAAATGAGCATCCTAGCGCCTAGGCCCTAGCTGGCACCTAGGCCTCTAGAGCATGACCTGGGCATGCTTTCCTTTGGCACCTAAGTGCCAAAAATGGTGCCTCAGCGCCAGAAATTGGCTAGCTTCATTGTTCCTTGTGAAATCCATGCACAATTGACCCAAACTTGATTCTAATCACTTCTAGGCTTGCAATTTATCATCCCCAATGCTAAATATGATAGAAATGCATTAACATAACATGGAAAATAAGAAATCCCCTTACCTTAAACACAATTATGCAAGAATCAAGCAAGTAAATCCCTATAAGCTCCAAAGGATCCACTAAGGATTTCCTAGGTTCCATGCAAGTTTCCTTTACAAATGGGCACCAAGGAAGCTAAATCAAGACCATTTACAAGCTCATAAACAACTTAGAACCAAGGAAATTTCATGGGTTTTAACTTACCTAGAGTTTTTGAGCTAGAACTCCTTGGAAACTTCAAATTACACCTCCAATGATCTCTACCTAGCCTGGGCTTTGATATTCTTGCTTGGGGACTCTTGATTTCATCAAGAAATGCTCATTTGAAAGCTTGATTATGTGCCTTAATGGAGGTAGAGAGAGAGAGACGAAAATGAGAGGTTAGAGATGATGAATAGTGCCCGTTCTCTAACTCCCACATAAGTCTTATACAACCTCATCCCTACTCCAACTTTTGCTCATTGTCCAAACTTGCCCTTAAGTCTTGTTTACTCTCACTTGCTCTAGCCAATTTATGTAACAACTTGGGGTTACAAATAAGAGTTCCACAATTCCAACTAAGCCCCAGCTAGGTTCCTAGGCCATCTATGCACATAAAGCACAACAAGTCTCCAAATTAACAATTAGTGCAATTTAGGTTTTTACCCTTGGTTCTTTGGTTTTATGGTTCTAATGAACTTTGAAGCTTATGATCTTGATTTAATGGGTCATTTATGCCTTAAAGACCCAAAGTATACCATAATTAAAGCTTTACTCCTCACCTAGGACAAAATTACCAAATTGCCCTTGGTGACACTTAGGTGCTAATTGTGTTCGAGGAACTTCTCTAACCCTTCCTACTTGCTTGAAATGCATAATAAATATTTAGTGAGAGATTTTTTACCTCGTAACCAAGTCTTACCTGACCCTTCCTACTTGGAGGGCTTTTGTATTGGGTTGATTATTACTTACAATTTATCCAACATACCTTCATCTGTAAAAAGAACACATACATAAGTTAAGAACACATACTTTGGCAGAAAGAATATATTGGTTGTTCTGTTTGTTTTTACATTACTGACTCTCATGTTTTTTTGGTTTATATTATTTTTCAAATCCAATATATTCTTTTATGTATTGCTATTTATTGTTTTATTAATCTGTTGTTCTTTTACTTATGTTCTTTTCCAGTTCTTATATATATATTATTTTGCATGTTATAGTTTGTTCTTTTTTTAGTTAATAAATTTAAAAAAAAATGAAGGAGAAAAATTGGAAACAAAGCAAGAGACAAAGCTAATCACAAAAAAAAAATAAGATGAAAAAATGAGAACATAAAAAATTGAAAAGAAAGATTGAAAAGAGAAAAAAAAAGGAAAATGAAAAAAATGTAAAAATAAAAAACCTAGAAAATGTGAAATATGGAAAAAAAAACATAAATTGAGAAAAGAAGAAAATGGAAAATAAAATACTCTCACTAACAGGGCTGCCCTTGGCCCTGCCCAGTAAGTCTGTAAGAACTGATCTCATGGTGGTTCCAATTAGCTAGCTGTATATGTGCATTAATTAAAACTTTGTGGTACTAGTTGATTAACTTAGAATACGCAAGATGTGTGCTCTTTATGCTTTGACTTGGATAAAAAGGAAATCATGAAACATTCATTTGGCCAAGACACTTTTCCTAGAAAACAAGTTCAAATAGCCAAAGCATACAAAATCAACATTTGTATGGTTAATACAAAATATAACAACCATGTGAGGCCGTCCAACAAGAAGTAGACTAATGCTCCTCACCCAAGAGCAACCCTAGAGTCTAAGACTCAAAATATAGACAAGGGAGGCAACTAGGTGTACAATATATACAAGCCTCAACTGAGATCTCCTCAAACTAACTCCCACCTTGGAGGTAAGTCCTAGTGGTGAGTCACAAAAGTCCTGTCCACGTGCTGCTAGGCTCTACAGCCAAGAAAACACTATAGTTAGCACTGTTACTTAATCAACAAGCAACCATGTAGACTAGAATCATAAAGATTCTTAGAGCAAGTACCTGCAACAACATACTACTACAACAACCGTCAATGGTTATCAGGCCCAACAATGTCAGAATTAGCACAACATAACTAGGGAGTGAGAATTCAGAATTCTCAGTAAGGGGTCTTCACCTGCAAGAAAGATATTAAGGACAACACATATGTGAATATATGTAATCTACTGTGAGCTCTTACAGCCTGAGGCTAATCTTATGCATAGTGGTTTCAGTTCCTTGGGACTTGTCCTCAACCTAGTTCCTGAACTACAAGGCACCCTTGCCTACTAGCAAGCATAGCTTACTAGCCTAATCAATGAAAAATCACTAGCTGAAACTCCTTTATGTTGTACAGTGGCACTATGGTGGGACTATTGTCGACTAGGCCATAAAGACCCACTAAGTGCACTAAGGTTGCACATCAAAGCCACATGCCTGATGGCACGGCTAGGTCATCGATGGTACTAGACCTTTCACCCAAGCTAGTGATACTCCATTGTGGCCCTTCATTAACTAGATTTATTGTTTATGGTAAAAGTGTATAAAACTCAAGAAAACTCTTAAGTCTCAGAGGCGTTTTGGAAGCCTCAAAGTAACCCCAAAATACTTGTACCCCATCGGGCTTCCTCTTCGACCGTTGAACAAAATTGAAAATTTTTAGCCAATATAACAATGGCGATGCATTGCCATAGTTATCAACTTGTTGTGAAGTTTCGTGGCATTGCCGACGGTTGCTAATACCTGTGGTGCCCAGAATTTTCAGTTTTGCTGCCAAAACCTTGGAAGACTTACAAAACATATCAAACATGCTTGGATGCCCTTCTAACTTCACATACCTATAAAACATGTTGCAAAGACCACAACCAATTATCATAAGCCTACCTATGATGCATTGTAACATCATTCCAAGCTCCACAAAACTAATAGTCCACCATGATAAACTTTGCCCACTAACTAATGCTATTGCCAAAACTACCTGAATTCATCAAGCAAACATACTCCAATAGCATTAATAAAGCTTGAAAAGATAACTCACTCACCTTAGCTTTAACTCACAAGCAAGAACCAAGCAAACCTTGCACAAAAACCAAGTTCCACAAAGTTACACCTAAGTTCCAAGCAAACAAAGGCACAAAACACCAAATTACTAACTTCTAACCAAAACCCATGCTTCCAATCATCTAATAAACAAGAATTCACCATAAAATTACAAGTTACCTTGCATCAAAAATAGGGGATAGCTGGAAATATGATTCCAAGCTCCAAAAATATGAAATTTCACTTGGAACAAGCTTCTTATTGCATATACACCCTTGGTAGCTTCAATTTTAACCAAAACCTCTTAATTTTGAGCTAGAATTCTTGATGAAATGGTAGAGAAGAGGATGAGCTTGGGTTTAGAGTGAAAATGGTAGCCTCCCCTTACCTTTACCAAGTTATATACCTCTTTTAAAACCAAGCCACCAAAGTTTATGCATAGTTACAAAAAGGCCCCCTTCTTTATTTAGTAACTAGTCAAACTTGGTCAAATCTTGTTTATTTGAGTTAAGTTTGGGTCTAAGGAAAAATTTAGGTTTTCAAAACTCATTTTTAACCCTTAGGACCTAGCTCGACACTTCAGGATGTAAAATTACCATTTTGCCCTGAAACTTTATTTGGTGCCTTAACCTCCTCAGAACTTAATGAACTTTGTCTAACTTACCTATTCTTGTTATGTGAACTTGAAATAAGGTTCCAAACTAGGTTTCAAATACTTTACCTTCCTCGAACAAGTCTCTAGCTAGGAGAGTCATAACATTCTCTCCCTCTTTCTGGAATTTGGTCCCCCAAATTTTGCTGTAATTGAGGAAAAACACTAGGATACCTTTTCAGCATATCCTGCTCCATCTCCCAAGTAGCTTCCTCTTCACTATGGTTTGACCAAAGGATCTTAACCATTGGAATCCACTTGGTTCAGAGTTTCTTGACTTGCCTATCAAGTATCTGAATGGGCTTTTCTTTATAGGTCAAGTCTTCCTGGATGGGAACCGCTGAAGGATTGACTACTTGTCCCGGATCCATTATGCATTTCCTCAGAAGACTAACATTAAACACGTTATGCAATCGGGACAAGTTGGGCAATAATGCCAATTGATAAGCAACCTTCCCTATCTTCTCCAAAACTTCATAGGGTCTGATGTACCTAGGGGCTAACTTACCTCTTTGCCTAAACCAAGTAACTCCTTTCATGGGAGACACTTTGAGAAGTACCTTGTCTCCAACCTCAAAGCTTAATTCTCGTATCCTCCTAAATTCACATACTTAGTCTGTCGGTGGTTGTCTGCTTTTTACCAATTTCTGGATCAACTTAATCTTAGCTGTAGTGTCAGCTATAATCTCAGGACTGACAACTACCCTATCTGAAGGGTCTGCCCAACAATGGGGCATCATGCATCACCTACCATACACTGCCTTGTATGGTACAATACCTATAACAATTTGGTGACTATTATTATAAGCAAACTCAATGAATGGTAAATGCTGATCCCAATCACCTTTGAAGTCAACAGCACACATGCGCAACATATCCTCCAAAGTCTGAATCACTTTCTTAGACTGTCCATCAGTCTAAGGATGAAAGGCAGTACTAAGACTAACCTTACTTCCCAATGCCTCTTGGAAAGCATTCCAAAACTATGACACAAACCGAGGATCTCTATTAGATATAATCTGATCTGGTGTACCATGCAACCTCACAATCTCCTTAACATACAACTGAGCCAACCTTTTCAAAGTGCAAGTAATCCTTATGGGTATGAAAGTGTGCCGACTTAGTCAACCTATCGACCACTACCCATATAGCATCATGCTGACTCTAGGTATTCAGTAACCTTACTATGAAGTCCATTGCAATGGATCATCACTTCCTTTCTGGAAGAGGTAAACTCTAAAGTGTGCCTGCCAGTTTCTAATGTTCAGCTTTAACCATTTGGCATGTCAAACACTTAGCCACATGTCTTGCTACATCCCTCTTAAGTCCCAGCCACCAAAAATGCATCTTCAGATCATGGTACATCTTACTAACACCAGGATGAACACTTAACTTACTACTATGTGCCTCTTGTAGGACTTGCTGCCTAAGTCCCTCCACATTCGGCACATAGAGTCGATCTCCATGGTGTAGTATTCCATCCTTGTACTGGAATTCCTTCTTCACAGTACCAAGCTTCTCTTTATCCAGAAATTTTCTTCAACAACAGATCTTTGCTCTAAGCATCCCTAACCTGAGCCAACCAGGTTGACTGTATCTCCGAAGTGTAGATTAGGGACCTTTCTTGGTTTTGCCAAAACTCATGCAAAACCGAGAAACAATCCCCTAATACTCTTCTTGAAGAACCTGTAGCCTGATCTTTAGATAGGATCACTCCCGTATACTTCCGGCTTAGTGCATCTGCTACTACATTTCCTTTGCCTACAGAGTACTCAATCGAGCAATCATAATCTTTTATGTACTCAATCCATCATCGTTGCCTCATATTTAAATCCTTCTGTGTGAACAAATATTTCAAACTCTTGTGGTCCATGAAAATCTTGAATGACCTCCCCATCAAATAATGCCTCCAAAGCTTAAGAGTGAAGACTACCATCCGCTAGCTCAAGGTCATGAACTGGATAGTTCAACTCATTAGGCCTCAATTGCCTTGAGCCATAGGTGATCACTTGACTTTTTTACATCAATACACACCCTAGACCAGAACCTGATGCATCTGTGTACACCGTGAAAGCTTTGTTTGGATCTGGCAAAATGAGTATTGGTGCACTTGTCAACCTTTTCTTCAACTCCAAGTAAGCCTCCTCACACTTCGGTGTCCAATCAAACTTCTGAGCTTTCTTGGTCAAGGCTGTCAATGGTGTTGCTATCATAGAGAATTTCTCTATGAACCTCCTGTAGTAGCCTGCCAAGCCCAAGAAACTCCTAACCTCTGTAACTGTAGTTGGTCTCTTCCATTCAACCATTGCTTGAACCTTTTCAGGATCAACTGACAAACCCTGAGCACTTATGATATGCCCTAGAAACTGTATCCTTTCGGACCAAAACTCACACTTAGACAACTTTGCATAATACTGATTATCCCTTAGCACTTGTAAAACTACTCTAAGGTGCTCCTCATGCTTTTGAGTAGACTATGAGTATACCAAGATATCATTGATAAAGACTTCAACAAATCGATCCAAGAATGATCTGAAGATCCTATTCATGGTTTCGATGAACACTGCCGGGGTGTTAGTCATACCAAACGACATAACTATATACTCATAATGTCCATATCTCATCCTGCAAGCAGTTTTTGGGATGTCTTCCTCCTTAACTCTGATCTAGAAGTATCCAGACAGGAGTTCAATCTTAAAAAACACCTTTGTTCTCCTGAGCCTATCAAATAGGTCATCAATTCTAGGATGCGGATATTTTTTCTTCACTGTTACTGCATTCAACTTTTTGTAGTCGATGCACAGTCTTAAAGTTTGTCCTTCTTCTTCACAAACAACACCAAGGCTCTCCCACGGTGATACACTAGACCTTATGAAGCCTTTTCCTAGCAATTCTTCCAACTACTTCTTTAACTTGTTCATCTCAGGAGCTGACATTCGGTAATGTGCTATCGAAATAGGTTCTACTCCAGGCTGAAAATGGATAGAAAAATCGGTGTCCTTCTTGGGTGGTAGCCCTTGCAACATCACTACAAACACTTTAGGAAACTGATTGGCTATAAAAATCTTTTTAAGTTCCTCCTCTATGGCCACCCCATTCAAAGAACAATATTCCTCCTCAGTTGACTATAGGGATGGTATCCATAAGTCTAAGGTGCAAACTCTTAGCACTTAGGATGCTAAACCTTCATGTGCAAGTCACTCTTGAGCTCCCTGAGCATCAGTAATGTCAATTGAGTGACTAGCATAGTCAATTTTCACCTTGTGCTTGCTTAGCCAATTAATTCTTAGCACTAGGTCATAAGATCTCAATTCTATAACCC